>JBAMBO010003795.1:0-101460 GCA_037044535.1 Lordiphosa magnipectinata
CAACATTGCAGGGGTCGCTTAAAAAATGACAGTAAATTATTTCTTACATCTAACACAGAGGAGTGAGCAGAGAAAAGATGGTAATACTTATTATAGTTAAGACACAAATTTCGGAAAGGTTCATAGTTAGCATAATTTGTTAGGCATGGCTGTAGATAGATCGGTGAGAAATTTCTGGTAAGACGCAAAGGAACAGCAAGATTTATTTGGCTTAACAGAGCGCAAGAGTCAATATCACCTGATAAGAGTTTGTGAATGAAAAGCACACAATGGCACGTACGGCGGTTCTTAAGAGATGGAAGATCGATTAAGAGCAGTCGATGCTCGTAAGATGGAAGATGGATGGTGGGATCCCAGTTGAGGCCACGGAGGGCAAAAATTAAAAACTGTTTTTGAACCGATTCAAGTTGGTCCTGATATTTTTGGTAATGCGGTGACCAGACACACGACCCATATTCAAGTATTGGTCGAACTAGAGAGACGTATAAATGTTTAGTGAGATACGGATCGTTAAATTCCTTGGACCATCTTTTGATAAACCCAAGAGCACCCATAGCTTTATTAGAGATGATAGAGACATGTCTATTAAAGCTTAACTTGGGGACAAAGCGGACGCCTAAATCATCAACCTCGTAAATGCGTTCAAGAGGATTGTCATCAATCGAAAAGTCATATAAATACGGCTGTGTTCGATGGAAAGTCATACATTTACACTTTTCAGCGTTAAGTGGGAGGGAATTAACCGAACACCATGTATGCAGAGAGTTTAAGTCCAATTGAAGAAAGAGAGGTGACAACGGGTCCTTATAGGACAAGCAGAGTTTTAGGTCATCAGCGTACATCAAAGCATGCGAATGAAGCAGGACGTGAGGGATATCGTTAATGAACAGATTAAAAAGTAGAGGTCCAAGATGGCTACCCTGAGGTACCCCAGAGAGTACGCTGATGGATTCAGAAAGCGACGAATTAAAACGGACACGCTGGGAACGGTGTGTCAAATAAGCCTTTATCCAGTTAAGAAGGTTTAGAGGAAAACCAAGCAGATACAGTTTATGAAGGAGGAGATCATGATTGACAGAGTCAAAAGCCTTGCTAAAATCGGTATAAATTACATCAGTCTGCAGTTTATTAATAAAACCCCTATTCACAATAGAAGTAAACTCAAGCAGGTTTGTAGAAACAGAACGCTTTTTCATAAAGCCGTGCTGAGATTGCGAAATAATTGAGCGACAAGAGTACTGTATTTGAGATGTTATGAGCATCTCGAAAAGTTTAGGAATGTCAGATAGTTTTGAGATACACCTGTAATTTGTTACTGACGATTTAGATCCTTTTTTATGAATAGGAATGACAAAAGATTCCTTCCAATCGTTGGGAAACTCACCTAGCTCAAGAGATAAGTTAAACAACCTTAAAAGCGGGAAGCATAAAGAATTTGCACAATTTTTAAGCACACAGCTTGGTACATAGTCAGGTCCAGGAGTATAAGATGTTTTAATCGAACGAATACCCGAAAGCAGACTCTCTAAATCCAAAACAGGTGGATGGATGCTGTTAGAGTGGGTAATAGGATAGGGATACGGATTAATGGTACCAAAACTAGTCGATGAAGCGGAATAGCAACGCTGAAAAAATGCTGCGAATAAATTAGCGATGTCAGCATCATTACTAGCAGTCACGTTATCGAGCGAAAGCGATGGAGGAAACTGAGAAGATTTGCGTTTGGAGTTAACGAAGTTATAGAACTTTTTGGGGTTTTGCTGAAAGCTTATCTTGCAGCTTTGCAGATAATTATTGTAGCATTCTGAATTATGCAGCAAAAACTTTGAACGGGCCACTGAATATCTAGAGAAGTCTAACTGAGAACCAGATTTCTTAAATTTTTTATACAGGCGAGATTTTATATTTTTCAAATTAGACAAGCTTTTCGTAAACCATGGGGAAGAGCGCGTGCGAGAGGTAGTGTACGAAACTGGTACATGAGCTTGGAATACATTATAAATAGCCTCATAGAATGACTTGGTGGCTTCCTCAATATGTCGACATGTATCAAGGAAGGACCAATCGCACATTGACAGTGCATCGTTCAGGGATGTAAAATTTACATTACGAAAGCAGTAAGATTGACTTCGCTGGGTTGAGATCTCAGCGCAGTTAGGCGTTTCCAGTTCAAAGCTAAGCTCAATAGTAGGGTGATAAACATCCTCCGGTTGAGAAAATGGTGGTACCCTCGATACAGCAGAGTTGGAGATGTCACTGACAAATACAAGATCAAGTATCCTGCTCATGCTATTCATGATAGAATTTTTTTGTCCAAGAGACAGCTCGGACATTAAATCGGCAAATTCGTGTTGGATAGATGGAAAAAGTTCGTCGGAATTATCAAAAGATGACCAGGATATGTGAGGAATATTAAAGTCCCCAACGACAACTAAACGATCACGGTCATTTACTAGAGATGCGATATGTCGAATTCGTTCAGCGTGAGTTAGATAAACCGCGAGCTCAGATGCGGGAGGGATGTACGAACAAGTGATAAATAATTTTGAGTCGTGTGTTTGAATTTCAACAGCAACAAATTCAATGTCAAGAGATGATTCACAGGGAATTAGCTGAGATGGCCAGATTGCATCAACAGCGACGAGAACCCCACCGCCACGACGAGTTGGGCGATCGCACCTATATATAACGTACTTGTCACTAAGGATCTCGAAATTGGAAATACCAGCATGAAGGGAAGTCTCACAGAAAGCAATGACATCTTGTACAAAAGATGCACTATTAATAAACAGCGCGCTCAGCTTACCGCGCAAGCTGTTTACATTTTGGTAGCCAAGTGAGAAGGAAGATTTTAGTTTTTTGAGTTTTTTGAGACCGGAACAGAGGATTGTGGGTCTGCACGAGCCGAAGGATTGGCGCGAATAGAGAAAGGGCGCGCGAATGTAAACTCAGGCCAGGTTTCCGACTGGAGTGCTCTGTCAACATACAAATCGGGCAGCGTGATTTTAAAAGTCGATATATCTCGGATTTTATTAAATCGGAATTTTCTGACTTCGACTTGAGATAGATCGGGAATATTTAGCTTTGAACAGAGATGATGTCTCACAAGATCTTCCGTAGCCGATGCCACAAGACGAGAAACGAAAATAGATTTTTTAGGAGGTACAGCACCTAAAGTGCCATATGTGGGTATTGCGCGAGCGGATTCCTTTGGTGGTCTCGGCGGTACACTTGCTAGAACAGTGCCTACAGGTGCTGTGACGTCAGGTGCCGTGACGACAGGTGCAGGAGCTGAGGCAGCGACAGCCGTAGTAGTTGCGACAGCGGATTGCTTGGTTACCTCAGCAGGAGAGGCGAAAGCAGAGGGAGCAGCAACTAAAGGCGCAGGAGCAGAGGCCACAACGGCGGCTATAGTTGGGGCAACAGCAGATTGATCGGTTACCATAGCCAGAGAGGCGATGGCAGAGGAGGCGCCAACAGGTGCGGCGATACAGGGGGCAGCAACGGCGGCCATATTCGGGGCGGCAGCGCATTGGTCAGAGGAAGCTTCCACTGGCGGAAAGGCGAAGACAGAGGCAGCACCAACCGGGGCGGCAGCCCATGTTCCGACAGGAGCCGGAGCGGATGCCGCAAAGGGGGCCATAGCTGGGGCGGCAGCAGAATAATCCGTTACAACAACCGTGGGTAAAGCTACAGGAGCCTCACCATGGATAATGGTGCCCATGGTGGATGTATCCATAGCAGCAGCAGCGGTGGACGCCTCGGGATGAGAGTTGACGACGCCCGCAGAGGTCCCGGAAAATACAACCGGCACCATAGCCTGAGTATAACCCACAGTTGGTGAGAACAGCAAAGATGGGGTGACAGCGGTGGCGGGAGACGGGGGAGTATTGTACGAGATGGCAGAGTTCCGAGGATCACATTTTTTACGTTTGGGCGATTCATTCATAATTTTTAGTCCAAGGAACTGAGAGTTCAATGATAAAAATTTCTCACGGCAATGTTCAAACTCGGAGTGGACTTCCTTGAAGCCAGCTCGCGTTTGCCGCATAAACGTTCGCATGTCGTCTTCAATTTCTCGGCAATCCACGCAGGACCAGGTCAAACCAATCCGTTTAGAGATGAAGTCACTCACACGGCCAGTTAGTCCAGCACATTTATATACTCTATATTCATTCATATACTCTGTGTACCTTTGGTACAGAGTATAAAAATATGCTTATGTTATTTTACATGGAGTTTTTTTATAGCTTAAAGCACTTTTTCAAACTACATATATTCTATTAGCTTATACCCGCGGCTTCGATCGCATGTAGATTTTCCTAAATTTGTAAGTCACCTATTTCACATTTTTGTATGTGTAGCTTAGAAATTGAGCTTGGAAATAATCGATTGTAGGCTCTCTCCCAAAAAGCCATCCTATCATCTTTATGGAACTTCTATATAGAGCTCTGAAAATGGTTTTAAATCCGATCGAATGATAAGCAAAAAAGTTGTTTGTAACAATTTCCTCCCAATTTTCCGGATTTTCAAAAATTTAAAAATAACGTTGGTAATATTTTGTAATATGAAGCTTTGAAAATAAATTTGGAAATAAGCCCATTTTTCGACTTTGGGGTAGATTTTCCATAATATAAAAGTCACGTATTTCATACTTTTGTAAGTGGAGCCTTGAAAATAAGTTGGAGCTAATCGCTAGAAAGTAAGTTTTTGCCCAAACATCTTTGTCTTACTAATTTTCACCCAGTGGGTGGGGGGGGGGGGGGGGGGGGGTGAATTTTCCAGAAGATTGGTATGCTGTTATTGTTGAATTTTCATATCGATCTTTGAAGATGAGCTTGAACCTGATCGGATGATAAACCAAAAATTTTCATACAACAGTTTTCCGGTCATTTTCCGACTTCGGGGGTGAATGCCAAAATTAGAGTATACTTAAATTGTCCAGATGCTTGATACGCATAGAAGGAAGCATCTCCGACCACTTAAAGTGTATATATTCCTGATCAGCACGACCAGCTGAGTTGATATAGCCATGTCCGTCTGTTTATATGCTATCTCCTCTATCAGTTTTAAAGCCCTCTTAAACAAACTTTGCAAGAAGTCTTTTGGTACAAATACGCTGCACATTTGCCGGAACCGGCCAGATCGGATGACTATAGTATATGGCTGCCATAGGAACTATCGGTCGAAGAGGTAGTTTTAGTGAGAAAAGATTTTTTGTCTTCAACGCAAACGTCCCCAAACCTCGTATTTATAAGTTTTCTATGGTTTCAAATAATTTCACCAAGTTTGATCGGACAACTATATAGTATAGCTGCCATAGAAATTGGGTGATGAAAATCGCTGGCAACTAAACTTTCGGTCACACAACCTTCCAGAAAATTGGTGCGCAGCTATTGTTGAATTTTCATATAGATCTTTGAAAGTAATTTTGAACCTGATCGCATGATAAACAAACGACAAAGGAAAGCTAACTTCGTCTGTGCCGAAGTTTTAATACACTTGAAAAAGCTCGCTCCAAGGGTTAGCGATTTCGACCAAACTTCGCACATCAGTTTGAAAACATTTAATTTTAATAATGACCGAGTTTAAGAACGCTAACATTGAAAACAAACAAGTTTTTCTCACAAAAACACATTTTTCGAACGATATTCTCTATGGCAGCTACAAGAAGTAGTTATCCGATCCGGTCGGTTCCGAAATATTAGCAGCGTGCAGCCAAATGAAGACTCTGTGCTAAATTTCAGCTCGATAGCTTCAAAACTGAGGGACTAGTTCGGACGGACAAAGCTCACTCGACTCAGCTCGTCATGCTGATCAAGAATATATACACTTTATGTGGTCGGAGATGATTCCTTCTATGCGTTGCAAATTCCTAGGCAAAATTATAATACACTTTTCAAGTGTATAAAAAGTTTCATACAACAGTTTTCCCCGAATTTTTCGACTTCGGGGTTAAATTTTCCAAAAATGATGTCACGTTCTTATATTATTTTTTTTTTATTAAGGGGTTATACGCAGCTTAGAATTTAAAAAAAAACGATTTTTTTCACTTGCATATTCTTACATACTTTTAAGTACTCACACAGAAAATTTCAAGTCAATCCGCCAATTATTATATTTTCCAATTTATGCGCATTTTTGTCAGGTAAATTTACAGCGCTGTTAAAACTTTTAAAGCATTTTTCTCAAAAATAGGTTCTCAAAGTCGGGGAAATTTTAAAACACAACCTTCTCAGACATATTCCTCAGGCATTGATCAAAGGAATAAGATTTCGGATAACTATTTCTATTCACTAAATCTTTTTGGTTTTTGGATTGCGGATGAACTATACTTGATAAATCGTGGTTACCGACATACACCATTTTTTTTTTAGACCTTTAGGAGATCGTGTGCAGGAACTCACCAGATCAATATTTATACAAATCATTAGTGCCATTATAAACTTAGAGGTTGACACTAAATGTAGCAGTTCTTTTGGTTTTTGTAAAATAAAATACCATTTCACAATAAATTTATAAAAATAAGTTTTTTTAATAACTGCATATAACCCCTTAATTGAACGTTTAAGCAAATAAAAAGTGTAGAAAAATCGTACTTGAATTTTGTACTTGAATCAAGCCTTTTTGTATAATGTTTGTAAATACTTAATTCAAGTACAAAGTTCTTGGTTTTTTTTTCTGAATGTAAACTCTTGTCAGCATTGTTAGGTTCGTCATGTACATCTTCTCGGCCTTCTTGGAAGTTTTTGTACCAATTATACACATTTTTATATCCTTGCAAAGGGTATTATAATTTAGCCCTGATGCTTGCGACGCATACACTCAGAGAAAAAATAGAGAATTTCACTCTTGAATCGTTCTCAAAAGTACGGTAAGAGTGAAAATTCTTGATTCAAGAGCGAAATTCTTGATTCAAGAGTTTCAGTACTCGATCCAAGAACGAATAATTCTCAAAATAAAAAAATTCAAAAGAATATTTGTTTTCTCGGTACCTCGAAAGACTGAAACACACACACAGGCGACGGGCAGCTTAGCGAACTCAGCTATCTTCCATAAGCTAAAAGACTCCACGAAATCACACTTATAAATAAAAGCAGTTGCCTTCGTACGCATCGCACAACAACAAACTGCGCATGCGCTCTCTCTCTCTCTGCGAGAGCGAGTCCAACGGTATTCTCTCAACGAAAAACTGCGCATGCGCCCTCTCTCTCTGCGAGAGCGACTCCAACGCTATTCTCTCAAAGTAAAGTTGCCCTCCCCTTACCTATAAAAAAACCAAATTCAGAACGTTTAGAACGAATTTATCTCGATTCCAAGAGCGAAATTCTTGACAATTCAAGAAGGACTAATTTTTTTTCAGGAGCGTTCGTACTCAAATTACTCGTTCTAGTTTTTTCTTATTGTCGAAATAATCATTTCCGACCCCATTAACTGTATATATTCTGTATATGGGCATTTCCATAGAAAAGCCCACCGAGACCAAAAAATGAAAAGTACTTAAAAACACTACTTTCATACCCGTTACTCGTAGAGTAAAAGGGTATAGTAAAATCGTGCAAATGTATGTAACAGGGAGAAGGAATCATTTCCGACTATATAAAGTATATATATTCTTGATCAGCATCAACAGCCGAGTTGTTATAGCCATGTCCGTCTGCCCGTCCGTCCGTCTGTCTGTATGAACACCTAGATCTCAGAGACTAGAAGAGCTAGAGCAACCAAATTTAAAATGTAGACTCCTATCGTCTGCACGCAGATCAAGCTAATTTCAAATTTTTGCCACGCCCAACCCCGCCTCCACAATAAAAAATGTTGAATATCTCCCACAATTTGTAAGATATCGATCTCAAATTTAAAACGTACATTTATATTCGCAATATCTATAAGATCTTCCATCAAGATCGGATGATAAATAGCCGAGTTAAAAAATGCTGCATACTTTTCGGCTGCCCCACCTCAGGAACACAGGAAGGTTATTAAACATTTCTATCCATGAGTAACGGGTATATCGAAGTCGGTTAGAGCCGACTTTATCTTACGCTCTCGTTTATCATTTTTTCGTGCGGAATTAATCAAAATGATCTTATATGAGCCAATTTTAAATATATTCCTAACCCATTTCGAGATTTTCGAATGCAAAGTCGCCCAAGCGCCATATTTCTCATTTGGATACGTTTTGTTGTCATAAAAATGCCTTTAGATTGCATTGATTTTTGTTCTCTAAACTATTTCAAAGGGTACAAAGAGTTAAAAAATAATGCAGAAGACACCATAAGAAACTATATGATTGCAATTAACTGTAACTTTCTGCTTTATATTATAACAAAAACAACATAAATATAATGAGGAAATTAAAGTAACGTAACGTCACGTCAGATACTTATGCAAATAAAAAAAAATTGGGCAAACATTTTTGAATA
Organism: Lordiphosa magnipectinata; assembly: GCA_037044535.1. NCBI lineage: Eukaryota > Metazoa > Arthropoda > Insecta > Diptera > Drosophilidae > Lordiphosa > Lordiphosa magnipectinata. The sequence continues at coordinate 8,424 of JBAMBO010003795.1, forward strand.
AGATAACATGGAAAATAAACTTGTATTATTTCAAATCATACTAAATAAAATTGTATACAAAAAATTTTGCCCAATTCGCAGAATTTTGCATTTTTCTAAAACAAGTCAAAACCCACTTCCGTTTTATGTAAAGTCACGCCAGCATATATGATTGCTTATATCTTTAACTCCTTATGATCGATTGATGTCATTGTTTTTGCTGATTATAGTGCTACTTAATTGCTACCCAAATATTGAACGATCTTTTTAAAAATCCAAGATTTTCATATTTTTCAAAAAGATCTTTTCGTACGAACGTAACGTCACGTCAGTTTGGAATTGCCCATATATCAATAATTATTGATCAGGGCGACGAGCGGAGTCGATTTATATTTGTCTGTCTGTTTCTTCGCAAACTAGTCTCTCAGTTGAAAAGCTATCAAGCTGAAATTTCCCACCGAGTATTTTTTTACTGCACGCTGCTAATATGTCGACACCGAACGGATCGGATACCTATATATTATAGCTGCCATAAAAATCGTTGGTTGGATAATGGGTCTTTGAGAGAAAAAATGTATTTATCTTGAATTTTATCTATCTTAAACTCGATGATTGGTAATTTGATATACTGTCAAACAGAATCGTAAAATTTTGTCGATATCGGATGACTATTTTTGATTTTAATGCTAGCGTTCTTAAGATCTGAATTTTCAAAATCTGCATTTGCAAGGGTATAAAACATGTGCCACAGACGAAGTTAGCTTGGCTTTCTCGTTATTATTCACTCAGATCTCACTTGGCGTATGTTACTGTTAACATTTCAAGCGTTTTGTGGAACTACATTCCATTTTGTACAAAGGTATGCCACTCATTAGTAGTACGTTTAGTATCCGTTTAGACCAGCGATTGACATGCCTGTCCCCCTGGGGCCAAACACATTTCGATATTTACAGCGACACGAGCCGAACGCATTTAGAGGCTTGTGTCAAGAGAGCTACAGCTTTTCCGTCGCTGGCCAGCTGTTGACTAAGTAGGTCAGAGCTGATTTGCGACAAACCCTGGTATAGAGGAAATCGTATACCGCGCTATACCCGCTTTCAGTTTCCCCTTTTGCCAATAAGCCTCAACTTGTTTTATTTTTAATTATATGATCCGAAAGTGAGAAATGTTCCCATTCGCCACACGAAGAGTTGTAAAACTGAGTTCAACAGAGTGAACGTACACATGGTTTCTTGACTTACTCGTTTCTTTTGATTTGCAATCGGCAACGAAATTCACTAACACTTGCGCATCCCTTTCCTTCCATATTCCAGTCGAAATAAATTCATTTAGTTTATCTGGCTAATCAACATGTTCGCAAGTTTAGAAAACTTTCGTTTTGATTCAACCACCCTTCCACATTTATAAGAAAAAAACAATTCTATCCAGCTTTCTCTTTAAATATTTTTAATTGCAATGAAATTAAATAAATTAGCGACAGTATTCTAGTTTAAGTTAGGCTTACAAAACTAACTCTAGATTGCGCCAAACCTCGCAGAATGAGGCGCACGCAAAAAGCAAATAAATTCCAATAAATAAATATATTGATTAATCTTAAACTGTTGTGAGTTTTTGTTTCGTTTCTGTTTACAAATATCAACGATTCCTTTGCCAAAGTCACAAAAGCAGTTCAATGCAAATGTCGAACTGCCTTTATAAGTGAGGAAGTCGGAATTGAGGGGAGAGTACACAAAAAAAAGAAAAACTTAATACAAGACACTCAACTACGCAATGGCTGCAATCCTTGGTCCATCATTTTCTCTAAAATCGTGCACTGACTAGATAAGACAAATAGCGATTGAAATATCACGGCGATGGGCCTTCCGAGGCGGGGCCAGGCTTGCGCTGCATTGCGTAATTATTGATTGCACCTTTCGTAGTTGCCATAGCTTTAACTCGTGTAGATCTTTTACGGGAGATTGAACGGTGTTGACCTAATACGAGTGCTGGTACGGCTGTTGCTTCTGGCGCCGCTGATAGCAATAGGTCCAAATGGCAATAATGGCCAACTGGGTGAGCAGGAAAATCGTGGCGGCGGTAATGAGGCCTGCACAAAGTGGAGTGGTGAGGGGAGAGGGCGAAGGTCAAGCAAAAACAATTAGCTACAAATTTAACAACTTACCAAACGCATTCACACAGAAGCCATCCCGAGCCTCGCCAGTCGTAAATGTCGTCTCGTTGCCCTCATAGTAGTCCCGGCTCTGTTGCTTCTGCTGGTCAAAGCCAAACTTATCGGTGATCTGGATGGATTGCACCAACAGCATATCTCCAGGAGAGGACTTGGACGGCATTTCAACTTCACGGCGCAAACGCCGTTCAACTGCAGCTGAAGAAATAATTGACAGGCGGAGTTCTAGTTGACTGACAGTGGACCTACCTGTGTCATTCAGCGATCGCCGTTTGCGTCCGTACGACATTAGGGAACGGAACTCTCCGCTGGTGTCTTCTTGGTCGCACTGCACTGGCTCACAGCTGGGCATGCAGGGCGTTACCAGGGCACGGAACTGCACCACCTCACTGGAGGGAAACTTGAAAGCATCGAAATTGGAGAGCAGAATCTTGCCTGACACGGCGCCCTTGTAGACGGGACCCATGATGAAATGATCGGTGGGACAACCATTCGAGTCGATCAACGTAATTTCCGAGTTATCCACGCCATCCATGGCCACCAGTTCGCGTATGAAGATCTCGTAGGGACTTTGCTCATCGACAATTTCAAACTTCAGGGCCAGCGGATCGCCCACCTCGGCAGATCGCATCATATCGGAGCCATCCCGCGAGGTAATGCGCATAATAACATTGGGTGAGTCCACAATCACCTCCTCGGAGAGGGCCGGCGTAATATCACCGCGCACATCCAGGTCCACACCATTCGTCACTGACTTGTTGGTCAGATCGTACTGACAGGCCAGGGCCAGACCCAGATCGGATGAGGTGACTATCATGTCATGGTGCTGGATGATGATGTCATTGATATACCGTCCGGCGCTACTCTGACGCACATTACACTCCAGGTCGTGGTAATTCATGCGCAGCTCAAAGTCCAAAGCGCTCTTGACATCCACCGCACAAGATTTGGGTGCACCCTTGGCATAAACCTTGCCACTGAACAGCTTGGAGGTGCGTATGCGCGCCAGCATATCCCCGCCACCACACTCGATGGTCACATTGTAGCAGGAGGTCAGCTCGTAGGTCGAGGCCTCGGGTACCTCCAGGAAGGGGTCTTGCACATCGGTCAGGGTGGCGCGACTATGGTGGGACAGACGACAGACCATGTCGCCAGTGTCGTTGTAGTCGTACGAGTGACATCTGCCAGGATAATGCAGGATGTGAGAAGCTGCCGCAGAGTCGGAGGGGTAACAGTGTACTCACCTGTATGGAGAATTCAGACAAAGTTCCCGGCACTCATCCACGCTGCTCACCTCCTGATAGACAGAGTCTACCGTTTTCAGAATCCGTCCAGGCAGACGCTTGAACTCGCACAATTTGTTGGGTTCCTCGATGCAATGGTTCTCCAGGTACTCGCTGCCCTCGTGCGGCTGGAATGCGTTGCTGCCAGCCAAAGTTAAGCGATCCATTTCGCTTAGTTCACAGACGCCGCCGGCGCGCTCATAATTTGCCGATCTGGAAGAGTATTGAGTTCCATTAAGATGCAGCGCAAGTTCATTAACATCTTCTGCCTGGCTGAGTGCTCCCTACTTTCTAAACGCAAAGCCAAACAAACGGCACCTTGATTAAATGCCATCGATTGACCCACAAGTTCAGCGTTTTGTGGGTGGCACTCATTCGTCATTTGCGTTTCTTTGCGCCACAGACGCGCACGAGGAAGAGAGCAGCCACTAGAAGCCACTTCAGGGTTTCAGTTTCTTACCTGCATGCGAATTCGGTTTCGCTCAGGCAAAGTTCAAAGCACTCGCGCCGGGAAGACACCGACACGGTGCGCTTAACTTCCGTCTTCAGCCTATAGTTCTGCACACGATCCACATACCAGGCACGAGAGCAGGGCTTCACCGACAGACACGACTTTTGCGCATAAATTGTGAACACCGGGAACTGTGATTTGGTCAGTGCTCCTGTACGGCCCAGGCATAATATGTGGGTAATCGCAATTAATTAAAATACCTCAATTTGAATAAGGGAGGACGCGCGGCTTACCTGGCAGCTGATCGGCATGCGCCGAGAAGAGCACACACAGTCCGGTCTCATAGTTGACCGACTGGCAGGTCTTATTCTTTTGGCACGTGGCCAGGCAATCAGTTAGCATCAAGGTGCCGGGCAAAGAGTCCATCAGTTTGCCGGGGGCAGAGAATACATAGCTGCGGAAGGAAGAGATGCATATCTGCTGATGGGTTGCATATTCATCTCTCACTCACCCGGTAACAATTTCAAATCCCACCATCTCGGGACTGCAGTCGATGGGCGCGTTGTCATAATAAATGCTCTCCTCCTCGGACTCTTTGGACTCCAACTCTGAGGCGGCCGACAAATCAACAGCTGCATTACGGTTCTCGAGCGTAACAACAGGATCAATGTCAGCTGCCACAATCTCAGTCGACGAGTCTTGTTTTGCAGGCGGCAGTGTCGTTTCATCGCTAGACATGGCATTTGTGGCCATTGGCAATTCTGTCTGGTCGAGAATTGGAGCTACAGTCGAACTCTCCGAGGCCAATCGGCGCATACGCGGATGCTCATGTTCCTTTGTGGCTGCTGCTGCTGCCAGGCTATGCAGCATGAGTGCCAGGATCAAGTGTCGCACGAAATTCTTGCTCTTTGCCATTGTTTGCAATTCCACTGGGAGCTGTAAATCAAACAAGAAGTGTTACACGGTGGCGCCCCAGAATTAAAGACTAATGGGGAGCAAGAGCAACAACATGCAACAACAATGGTTTCCACACATTTGTGGACAAGTCAATTTAAAGTTTCAAGTGATTGGAAATAAACCTCGAGTTCAAAATCCCGGAATGTACCAGAAATGTTTCTCGAATAAGTCGAATTTGCGAAGAGAGAGTGCTACAAAAAGGCAGCTCCATCCCAGACAGGCAAGATTGACTGCAAGAAGAGCATTCAACCTAGGCTCTGACATGCTATGGATTCAAAGTACTTCAAAACATTTCAAATTCAATTTTAAGTTCATTTCGAATTTAACTCGTAAAAATCTGACATATTAAAATCTACTAACATAGCATGCTGTTAAAGCTCTGTATTTTTTTGACAAACTTTTGTATTCTATATTATCTTTATTAATCAGAAAATTAAGAGACAACCATTTTTAGAGATGACACTTTCATTAGTGAGGATACAATGACTTGATCGATAACATATTCGAGTAATTAGTTAATATGGTTTATGCGTGTAATTGAAACGTGGCATTGAAACGTAAACGTGTATATCCAATACACAACACTAACACTTCTTCCACTTAGTCGGGCTAGGTCGACTTTTACTTGCGCTTTGGTTTTATGTTAAAATTGGTCATCTTCGACTCCATAAAGTAAATATATATACAAGTGAACATGTTCTTCTTCAACTGTTAATTTTAGTTCAGAGAGTCTGTCTTGCTCTGAGTTGTTCTAAGAGCTGTTTTGCTTAGAGAGTTGTTTTGGCTGTGTCGCTCTGTGAGCTTGCTCTGTCTTGCTCTAAGTGTTGTTCTGTGGGCTGTACCATGATGCAACTATAACAAGTAAATGTTGAACTAAGCGCGCGAGAGAGAGAGGGAGAGTGAGCGCGAGCGTAAAAGACGCACATACACACAAATTTCGTAAGTGTGTACAACAAAAAAGCAATGCTAAAACAACAAAAACAACAACGCGATCAGTGCAACAGAAACCAACCAATCGTTTGCAAAAACAGAGCGTGCGTTCTCTCGTTAAAACTTGTCAATAAAATCGGTACTTACACTAGTAAACTTCTTCAAGTTTTAAAAGGAGCAAGCTAACCTAATACTTAACCTTTAAAAGAGAATTCCTTTTTATTAAAAAACCCCTTTAAGATCAGCATTGAAAATGGCAATTGTGAGTTTAGATATTTTAGGATTTTTCGTTCATGAAATCCCACTATGCCGATTTTGGATAAGATTTCTAAGATGCGTCTTAAGTTTTTTCGTTTTTTTTCTTGTCATAATATTGAGGAAGTTTAAAGTATTGGTTTGAACTGAACCTCTTCTCACATTTAGGGGTCCGGTTCGTGTTCAAGTTTGGGAGATGCGAGGGGCCCAAGCCTCGGTTTTAAGGTCTAATAGTGACAATATAAAGATTAAAATTTTTTAAGTTAAGCAAACATTGTTCTTTATGAAGTATTCATTTTGCTTTATTGATTTGATTTTTATACCCTTGTAGAGGGTATATTAAAATTGTCCAGATGTTTGTAACGCATAGAAGGAAGCATCTCCGACCACATAAAGTGTATATATTCTTGATAAGCATGACAAGCTGAGTTGATATAGACGGACATTCTGTTTCTATGCTATCTCCTCCGTCAGTTTTAAAGCTATCTTAACCAGGTTTTTAGGTACAAATACGCTGCACATTTGTCGGAACCGGTCGTATCGTATGACTATATCATATAGCTGCCATAGGAACGATCGGTCGAAAAACTAGTTTTAGTTCGAAAAACTTTTTTGTCTTCAACGCAAACGTGCCCAAACCTTGTATTTGTAAGTTTTCTATGCTTTTACACAATTCCACCAAATTTGATGAAAATCAGTCAACTATATAGTATAGCTGCCATACAATATATTGTTCAGAAAAAAGTCTTAGTAAGAAAAGCTTTTTTTTTTCAATTCTATCGCTCCCAAACTTGTTACTGATCAATATTATGTGCTACCACACAATTATGCCAAGTTTGATTTACATCGGATGACTATAGCATTTAACTGCCATAGGAAAGATCGTTCCAAAAAGTAGTTCTTGTGAGAAAAACTTTTTTGTTTTCAATGGAAGCGACTTTATCCTTTCCAGTTATTATCGGTTTCCACACAATTTTGGGAAGTTTGGTCAAAACCTGATGAATATATCATATAGCTGTCATATAAAAATCTGGCAAGCAAATGGTTTGGTTTCGAGGTTTTAATGTGTAACTAACTTTATTGAATATAACTTAAGCTAACAATTATCGCCAAGTCGAACGAAGCGATGCGGGCGCGTGCCGCGCTGGCCGAAGCCAAGCCAGAAACTGAGCGCCAGGGATGGCGCGTGTTGTCGTTATGCTATCGCGTCAGGGATGGTGCTCGATAAATGGTGTGACCAGAGGTGGCCAGGGGTGCCACAATGGTCAAAGTAGTGGCGCCATCTATTGCTGAGTTTGCGAATAACTCAGCTAAGAATGTTCGACGAAAATCAAAAATCATAAATCAAGGGTATTTAAGCATCGGTCGAGCAGAAGTTAGCTTTCCTCCATTTTTTGGTGTCATTTGCTATCCTGGGATTTAACCCAAAAGAAATTTTGATTTCGACTTTTTCCAATCTCAAATTTATTAGGGTTTACGGTTTCGCTGAGGTATTCGGATTATTATTTTGGTATGTATGTTCATATTCAATGTCCGAAAAACTGCAAAAATTTATCGCATGTGACGGAGTATCTTTCTTCAAAAACACATAAATAGTTTCCCATTTAAAGCCTCGAACTGAGAAAAAAACTAATTTTGTTATAAGATTTTTATAAATGTTTATGTTTATTAATGCTTCAAGTTTTATTATTCAATATTATACCCTGATCCTAGTGCTATAAGATCTTACTTGTTTCTAATGCACCTTTTCTTTTAAAGCCATGGTTATTTCTTATTCTTGAATCAACTATATTGGATCAACTTTTTATAACTTTCACTAAGCCATATTTACTTCACCATTTATGTTTTTTGCTCAGAAACTCAGCCAAATCGGCAAATGAACGAGTTGTTTCCACATTCTATTTTATTTATTTTCTTCGTCTTGTAAAATTACTTCTTTACCATAAGCCACCAGCTGAGTGGCCACTTTCTTTGTCCCTTTCAAAAGTCATAACGATTTCCCAAATTGGCAACTACAGAAAATCCATAACACTTATTTATAAAACGCTTCATATAGCGGATGTCAGTCACGGCGGCACTGTCTCAATCTTTGCCAAATTAATTTGTTTGCCAAGAGGCGTAACGCATATTATGAAATCCCAACAGAAAGGCAAAAGATCATTGGCTTGAGAGTTTAGGGCTGCGGCAGTCGCTCTTGGCTTGGGTTCATATCAGCAGCGCACGTCGATGACCCCGTGCTCTATACACCACTAGAACGGTCTATTCTGCCAATTGTTTCATTGGGAGGGGAGACTGAGGTGGGGTTTTGTTCTGGTTCGCTGACTGCTAAGTTAATGGCCATCGTTTATGCTTGATGGTTGTGCCGTAAAGGCTATATGAAGAGGTCATGAACTCTGACAATTTTCAAATATACAATATGCAATCTCCCTTTTGTACTTGTGCATGCTAGTTTTTTTTTGTTTCGAGTAAAGCTCCAAGATGCTGTAATGTTTTGTTCAATCCCTGAAAATACTTAGAAAGTGTGACGACTTAATTATAGACAGAAAGTGTGCGATCAGTCTAACAAATTGTAGTTTCTAGTAAAAGCCTAACAACGCTTTGCTTCTTTTGAAAATATTTTCTTGTATGATTTATACTATTTGCCTTCGAATACACAGTCCAACTTCCCTAATATGAACTGTGAGAGGGAAGTTTAATATTTTTTTTTAATTAGTTAATAATAATTTACAGTTATCTCAATACTTCACTTTAAAAATAATAATTAAGATTGTTAATGCAATTCATTTTATTTGATGTATTGAATCTTTCACGATTCTGGTGTTTATGGGTTTGTTTTCCATCATTAAAAACTAACCCAGCGGCTAACATTTTTGTGATCAATACTGAAGTTTAAATAGGCTTGAAGTTCGCTCCAGTGCCTTAAACTATTCTTCGATTTTAAGTACGCATGCTAACATTTATTGAACCGTTAAATGAAATTCGTTTTTTATAGCTAACAGCTGGTTTGGCGAAAATTGGTTGATTATTCGTCAAGTGTTCTTTTCTCTTTTGCACGCTTTCACACTTCTTGTAGTTATTTGGGAACGTTTGAAGACTTTTCCGGAGCAGTTAATGTGCGTTGTATAGAAGATGTAAAAGTTATTACTATAACGGTGATGGGCAGTGCCCATTGGGCATCCCTTGAACAGTAGTCGTAATGTAACAATCACTGAAAAAAAAGTGGATATGAGCTGGGCTCAATATTATATTTTCTTATGTCAATAAAAAGCCAATATGACATGAAAATGACATGTCCGAAAATATCAAACTGATAAGATCTGACAAGATTTTTAAGATCAAATAAGTAATTTTTTTTTAACTACTAATTTTTTCAGTGCAAGTGCTTGTTTTAAAATATCAGAGTTTAAGAACGCTAACATAAAAGTAAAATTTTGATTCTTACTAAAACCCATTTTACGATTTATCAGATTTGACCAAATTTTCCGAATCTGTTTGAAAGCTTATAAAATTAATAATTACACAGCTTAAGAACGATCAAACTGCCCGAGTTTGAAGAAATGTTTTATAGCCTTTATTTATGTTAATTTACAGAGCACTAACATTAATGTTAACTTATTAACGTAATGTTAGCAGACAGCGAATGCTGACCCCAAATATATGACAAAAGTATTTGCAGTTAATGAAAACCCTAAAAGTAGGCAACATATTTTTTATTGACGGCCACCGACCTCAAATATATGACAAATGATAATATTCTTATTGCTCCGCTATTTGTTAACCGATCTTTTTGAACATTTGAGAGATTATAGATGTTGGTTATATGAATGAGAGTTTCAAAGTAGAGATAGATATCTTAAAAATGGTGGGAGTTATTTAACATTTTGTACTTTGGGGACGGAAGTGGACGTGGCCTAAATTTTTAAAAAACATACTTGATCTGCGTGCAGACAATAATGGCTCTGATATCTAGGTGTTCAAACAGACGGACGGACAGACGGACATGGCTATTTTTTCTCTGCTGTTGATGCTGATCAAGAATATACATATGTATATACTTTATATGTTTTTAAAGGTTTCCTTCTGTCTGTTATATACATTTGCATGACTTTAGTATACCTTTTTTGCTCTACGAGTAACGGGAATAAAAAGATTCTGTACATTTTACTCATAAGATTAAATAACCAATTGGTCAATGTGGTTCTAAGGCAATTGCTAGAACAAAAATGCCTATAATTCGCGCACCAAAATTTCGTTAGTACTGCTGAAAACGCAGTGCAGTTATTTTTTGTGTGTGAATCCAAAAATGGTACTTCATTTCGTTGTCAATTACCATCTCGTAGCGACATACAGAAGCCCATTGTACCGTGTGCATTTGTAGATATTTAAGAATTTAGGCTTGACCCCTACTGGTGGTACCTTAACCAATTGTACGATTGAAGTGCATTTTTTATACTCTGTACCAAAGGTGCTCAGAGTATATTAAGTTTGTGCAAAAGTATGTAACAGGAAGAAGGAATCATTTCCGACCCTATGAAGTATATATATTCCTGATCAGCATCAACAGCCGAGTTGATATAACCATGTCCGTCTGTCCGTCTGTCTGTCTGTCCGTCTGTATGAACTCACAGATCTTAGAGATAGTAAGCGATAGAGGTTTGACATGTATGCAGGCAGATCAAGTTTATTTTCAATTTTTGCTACGCCCCCTCCCGCCCCCTTTCTTTGTAAAAAACTTCATATCTCCCACAGTTTTGGAGATAGATGGTTCGTACCTTGTACAGATTTCTAGCAATAAAAATTATTTATCGATTTGCTGAAGAAATGATAAGGATCGGATGAACGATACTCCAGTTATGAGCAAAAAACGGCCAGTTAACACCCCCACCCATAACCACAACATTCCGTTCAAGAGAGGTTTTTTTAGTTAGAGAGCGCACCGCGTTCTGCGCTCTCTAAGTTTCTCTCTCTCTCTCCCTCACTAAAATTGCCTCTCTTGACTCGTATGCAAATGCGAGGGTAAAGGTACAGAGTATATTATAGTCGAGCTTGACCGACTTTCTTTCTTGTTTTATATTTATGTATGACTCAAATACAAAAAGTAAGTATTTTTTTTACGACCTTCGATAAGCTACTGAATCTTCTACGAAATGAATTGCTTTAATTGGTTCATAAAACCACTTTACGATTCAATTTTAGTTTAAGTTTAAGTTTATACTTAAAATTTAATCAGAAAGCGTGCTGTCGAGCTTTCTAATATTCTTATATACAAATGTTTACATTTCGCATTTAAACTCTCTATACTCTCTTAATATAAATGTTCTAGCTATATACAAATAAGTCCATAGGTTCTAGCATTAGCTTGGAGAGTTGGGATGCTGGGATGATCTAGCAGCACATTTGTTTTTGTAAAGCACCGTGACATAGGCACAATCTGCCTCCACATCTCTTTCTTGGGGCTGTTCTTGTTTAACAACTGATTTTCTACGGTTCTTTGGAGGTCGAAAGGCTCCACCTATCTAAACCGAAAGTACGATATTCTGTTGTGATTTTTATACTCTGTACCAAAGGTACACAAAGTATATTAAGTTTGTGCAAAAGTATGTAACAGGAATCATTTCCGACCCTAAAAATGATATATATTCTTGATCAGCATCAACGGATGAATCGATATAGCCATGTCCGTCCGAGGCCATGTCCGTAGAGGTTTGACATGTATGGAACATAAACTTTTTATATTTGCAGGCAGATCAAGTTTATTTTTAATTTTTACCACGCCCCCTTCCACCCCCGCAATTTGGAAAAATCGTTATATCTCCCTCAGTTTTGTAACTAGATGGTTTGTATTAAATTTATAAAGATCGGATGAACTATACTCAAGCTATGACCAAATGAAAGCCACAGTAGTTGCGCCATCTATTGGTTTTTGAAAACAAGTAGCGGCGCCATCCATGATGAAGGATACTCAAGTTATGACCAAAAGAGAGTTCGCTGCCGCAGTGCAGCTGCTACTCGATACAAAGATTGTTATAGTCGGGCTTGACCGACTTTCTTTCTTGTTAAAAAAGAGAATGACTCAGAAGATTTGCCTGATATAGAACGAGAAGACTTGTGGATGATATGAACTGAACTGAGCCGAATTCCTTAGTCGTTTTGGGTTTGGTTCAGTTTTTTCGAAAGGCACCGGATCGTTTCGTGGCTCGGTTTGATAGAAGTTCATTGTTGCGAGAAGTGCTATTGACACCTTTACATTATACAATAGCCAGACTTGGTATAAAAAAGCAATAATGTCAGCTTTTAAAAACGGATCGCAAGCTTAAATCATCGAAAAAGTATGATAGCCTCAGAGGTATTCAAAGCCCCTTGCACTGTTTACATAGGTTGTGCATCCGAATACACCCACACCGCACTCGGCTCTAGTTTGGGTAAGGCTAGGACAGTTGCTAGAGTTTATAATCCTTGTGGTGCCGCTGGCAAACTTTGCTCCTGCTCATCAATCGGCACTAACCAATGCGACATGCACAGGCAATTTCTTGTTTTTCTTTCTTCTCTATATTTTTTTGACTCCACTGGCAACTGCATAGTTTGCTGTTGTCTGACCATTGATTTCATGCTTCTGAGAATGACAAAATGTATACAATTTTGTCTCGACACGCTATTGCCTCTCAGTTCTCTCCAACAATCAGTGAAAATTCAACTTTACGAAGTTCGACTGTAATTTAAAAGTGAAAAGATGCTTAGTTTGTGAGTTAGCTAAGACCGATGGCTTATTAAGTTGTGTTCACTAGCCATGTTAAAACATTTCAAAAGTCAGATTTCTTTCTGATGTTTGCTGACTTCTTCATTCAGCTAATTAGAAGCGGACCTGAAGCGCGACCACTGGTCACTCACTGTTAACCAAGTCTAAGAATAAATACGGAAAAAAAAATCAACCTACCCGGCAAAGAACTTGTTATTCTAACAGTTTTCTGCGTGCATTGAAAAATGCATAATGCTCCCCAATCTGACTGGGCAGTTAGATTTATGTACTACACTGACCAGCTTGGCAGGCAGGCTGACCAGCTATGGTAGGGTCAACTGCAGTGGTGCACACACAAGCTGTGTGCCTAAGCTCTGTGATAGGATTTGTGTCCCCTCATCATCCCCACTTGCCGGGGAAAATGACATTTGACCATTCGGCCGTCTTCTTTACGAAATTAATTGATTGTCTCTTAGTTTTACTGCAGCCTCAGCATGCGGGCACACTTGCAGATGGACACACACTGCACTTCTAATGGGGCCATGGCCATCTATTTTTACAGACAAACTGTAGAAAGCTACACAAGAATTGGGTCAATGATTATCGCCAGCAAAGTTGCTGCGGCGGCAGGCATAGACATATCTCGTATACATAAGTATGTAGGCTGTGGTGGCAACCGGTATATGGTTTGTTCGGTATTGGACATCATGCCACAGGAGGGCATCAATACCAAGTGACTAAGTATGCCGTTGATCCGATGCCAGCATCCGATCATTGCGGTGAACCAGGTATGGCTTTTATGTGTGCTGAAATTGAGTTTCGGCTTTGAAGTCAGCCTTAACTAATTAAAGTTTGAGTGGAATTCCTTGCTCAACTTGGTTTATGGGTGCCTGATTTGCATACGAACAAAAGTAAATTCATTCAAAGCATCTGCGAGAATTGAGTGTGTCACAGTTATAACCCACATTTGCGTTGAATTCATTATTAAATGGTCAACACTTTCTTTGTGCACAGAAGTTTGCCATTTGATAGCTAATTAGCACTTTCCAAAAAATTTCCCTAAATATCTAGCACGAATTTTGGCTTGCATCAGCAAAAGATCAGATAGCCATAGCCATACACATTCGAGTAGGCATGATGTCATTGAAAGTCAATAGTATAAAGAAAACTTTCACCATTCTGTATGCTGCGTGGCCGAAATCGCTTTTGTTTATTCGGCCAAGAGCCGCACAATTGGTTTTGGGTGACGCCTCTTATCAGAGAGATGCCGAAATGATACAATGGCCCTCCGGCATGGGCGGTTAATTACAAAGTTAATTTAGAGCTGAAATGAATGAGAGATGAAACTTGTTTGCGATGACCCATTTCGTTAGTGAAAATCTATTTATTCTAAGAGGGCTTTTTCTCGCTTGGAAAGTGCAAGTGCTTGGACATAAATCTCTTTCCGCCGGCTTTAATTGGAGCCACAAAGAGTTAATAGTTTCCATAAAACAGAAAAAAAAAAGTTAAAAAAACGCTGACGCTGGGCTGCAAACAAAAGCACATCCAATAATAATAACTGGGGTTATTATCTGGCTCGGCATGTAAATAGTTTTTTCCTCGCCTCTTTTATGGCCAGCCCAGTCGGGCCATCAGTCAGTCCAGTTCCATAGCGACGCCCTAATGTTCACTAATGTTTTGACGGAAGCTGTTGACTTGTAGTTTGAGAAAACAGCGCTTGCACTTTGCATGTCGTGAGTGTCTTTCGCAGTGCGTTGTTGCGGTGGCTGCAGCCGCACCAGCACCAGCTGCTTTTTCTCCCTGTGCCCGTCTTACAGTTTAGTTTTTCAGAATATTCTTTTTATACATATATATGCTTAGTTGTTGTCGTTTGCTGTTCGAACAAACCGGTTAACATTTTTTCCAGTGATTTTTCTTAGTTATTCTCCAGTTAGTGCAAGTAGCGGTTCTATTTGGAGGCACAAACAAAAGACTTGGGAAACGAACTGTTCCGAAATTCAAAGCTCTCCGCCTGCACTTACCCAAATCCAAATTCTGTTTGATTTCGTATGCTCTGTTTTGCAATTTGTACACAACACACTTGGGCTTCACGGACAACTTAGCTTTTGCCCGAAATGTGCATAACACACACAAACGCACACACAACGCACTCACACACTCACAGCTCGCTTCAAGCGTAAGACGAACCTAACCACTCAATGGTTGACGCAGAACTAAAGTCTTCACCACCGCCAAGTGACTTGTTATAAAAATTAGATAAAGAAGTTCTGCAGAGGAGCTGCTGCTTTCACACACAAGCCCAGCCTGCAAGAAGTTGAAAGCGATCATCAGCGTACATACGAATGAGCATGGCGTCAACAGCATCATGTGTATGAGCCATTAATTGCGTATGAAAGAACGAGCCAAAGAGAGCTGAAGAAAGTCGGAGAGCAAGGCCAAGAGCACACGAGCTGGTACTAATTGAAAAGAAATTATAAGCCTGGCCAAATGTTTACCCACGAATATCTCTCCACGCTCCACGCTCCAACTCAAACTCCAACTCCAACTTGTTGGCTCTGGCAGCGAGAGAGAGTTTGATGATCGGGCGGTCAGTGCACCTGTTGTGGGCTCTCTTTCACCCTGCTCTTTCCCTGTTAGTACACATAATTTATGTACAGCCGACGCCTCTGCCTCTCCCACCTGTGGACATGCTAGGGTTTATTTATGTTAAGTTAAAGAGTCATAAAATTTATAACTGTCATTTAGTACTTGGATTGTCACTTTGATGTGTACTTTTCACTTTCACTGGTGTTGCTTGTGTATGTTTAATCGGATTTACGGTAAATATTAAGTAAGCATATAAGCATATTCGAAATAGTCGAACAAAACAGATTTCATTTGAGAAAATACGGTTATATGGATATATGGGTCACATTTTAATGTGAGTCAAAGAAATTGAACGGTTATAATTGGAGGAAAGGCTGGCGATCAAAGTATGAACAAATTGTGTGAACACTGTTTGGTAACAAATTCAAATTGGCATCCAATCTTCCATCCCGAGATCTGGGTTTGGTTAAATCTAATGCCGCTTCTCATGCAACATTTAAACTACAGTGAGTGTGCTTTATCAACGCAATAACTCGGAATAGGTGGTTACATTGGCACAAAGTTTAGTTATTGCGTTAATCATCGAAAAACAGTTTATTGAAGTTTTCGATTTGCTGAAAGCAAGATATTTAATAAAAACAAAAATAAAACCATACACCCAAAAAACAACTCGCACTATAAAGTGCCATTTTTGCCTTAAAAAAGGGCCAAAGGCGACTCGCCTTATTTTTAAAAAAATTTTTTAAAAAATAGAAATTGTGTTCTAAATTTCAGGGCAATTTTTGTAAAAAAAGGGAGGGGGTGGTGGGGGAGACACGAAAAACGAACGTACGTGGGTGGGGGTGGGGGGTTTGGGTGTTGTTGTGATCTCATCTCTCTCACACATATCAATATCATCATCCATCATCATCCTTCCATTGAATGATTGAATCGTGGTGATTCATGAAATAGCTATATAGACAATCAGCCTCCTTTGTAGTGTGTGTGAGTGTCTTGTTTTAGCAAAGCTATGAACAAAAAAATAACTTATTGACTTGGAGCCTGTTAGAAGAAAAAATATATTTGGAAATTTCTAATTTTTTATCAGGAAAATCAACTCAAGCAAGTAGTTCGAATCGTTATAGCAGTTCCAGCCACACAAGTGTCAGTAATTTTCCACATTGAAACTTGTTTTGTGAAACTTAAGAGCCCATATCGATAAAAATAGTACGTGTATAAAAGTTTTTAAAAATGATTTTTTAAAGGTGCAGTTACTAGTATTAAATCGAATCAGACAATGTTGCAACCAACTTTATTTTGAAGCCCCACCATTAGGCTTTCTTTTTCAGTATGTATCGTTTTGCTGAAGTGTACACAACATAGCTTTAGTGCAGAGATGGGCGCGTCGCGACGTTCCAATGAAAGCTATTTATAGAACACGAATGCGGCGCACGCAAATTGTGCTTGTATGCGCGTGTGAAAAGTGTGACGATATGTGTGCATGCCCATCTCTGCTTTAGTGTCAGCAAATCACAATTTGCGGGAAATTTTTTTTTTTTAGAATAATGCAGCCGAAGGCCATCGAATGCTGCAAGAAGCTTACGGGAAATATGCTTCATCGATTTCCATATGTGCCCGCCCGGCCATACGCCAAAATCGACGCCAAAGCTGAATATTCATGTGGTCAACGCTGAAATGCTGAAATGAGAAGTCCCACCCCACACGAAGTCAAGTAAAAGTAAAATTGGCTCAAACAGCACCTCTAGGAGGGCCAATGCCAAGCTTCTCTGAATCTCTTGGCGTGTGTGCTTATAATTTTTCGCACAAGAGAAAGGGACCTAGAACGGCAATAGTTAGAGAATTTTTGATTTTCATGGCTTGTTACTTCACAGCTGGCGCCAGTAGCTGGTGAAGGTGATCGGGTGTGTAAAAGCTTTTTTCTAAAGAAAGAAAAAAAATGTTCTATTAGATGATCCGAGGCGGGATCGAACCCACAACCTCCCGCACCAGCAGCCACACATACGACTGGTACGCCACGCCCCCCACACGAAGTAAATCCCGGACATTCCCCCTTCGGTCTACCATTTGTTTTCGTCGATGACGCATGCCCTTGAATAGGAGGAACAGTACTTCTTCAACTCCGAAAACTCCAAAATTGGATCGATTCGTGGATCGCCTCAAAACGCATCTTTTTTCGAGATGGTATTCGAAAAATTCCAGAAAGATGGGAAAAAGTAGTGGCCAGTGATTTGTAACCAATTTTTCACAATAAAGCGTCAAACAAAAAATCCTTTAAAACGTTTTTAAACAGGTAATAAACTAGAATTTATTTTATTATTAAACTTTAACTGAAATTCCATCATATTGAAGTTATTTTAAGTTTTTTATTAATTTCAAATTCACGTATAATAAGTATTATTAAACTTATAAAATGGAAATGTTTTCACGAGCTCCCAATGTTATCAAAGCGAATTTTGAGTTTAGGTAAATGTTAACGAATAATCTGACTTCTCATGAAACAATAACTACAAGGTATTGCAACCGGAAGGGACTTTTCGCATGCGCAAGAATTTATCGCAACTGCATTCAAACGAAAGTCCACTTTTTGTCACCACTAGGTTTCTATATTAATCCTATATCAATTAAGGCTGCCTTCACACTGTTTGACACATGAGACATGAAATTCTATGAATATGACAAGCTATTTCAATTTAAAACATAACAAAAAGCAGGACTACTAGACTATCATGTGTCATGTTTCGAACAGTGAGAACAGAGCAATAACATTAACATTGACATCAATATTAACATTAAAATTTAATTAAGCAGAATTTTTATATCTCCGTTAATTATTATACGATCCTAAAGAAAATCTCTAAATTAATAGCCACTAAAAAACTTTACCGATCGAAATCGGAGCTAAACATTAAATAAAAAGCACACAAGCCCAGAGATAGAGAATAGCTTGTCTTTGGCCTTATTGGCCCTCAGGGTTGTGCAAGCTAAATTTATAATGAAAATCAAGCAGATTGAAGATACTGCGCCTAAAAATGTGAAACTATTTGGTTTGCTTTCGTAATTCGATCCAACATATCCAACATATTTTAGCTCTCTTTAAACAGCTTTGGCGCCTCTTTAGTACGTCGTAAAAAAAATATGAATTAACTAAAAAGTGAAAATTTGAAAACATATCTGGTTCCACTTCTGGTTATTATACATTTTGTTTATTATATTCAGTCTCTGAGGTAAAGTTAAGTATCTAAGTACATAAAAAAATGTAAAGTATTTGATTACACTTGTACAAAAACAAATTCGTTCTGTAAATTTGGTTGGGGACAAACTTTCGATTGCTGTAGCTGCTGTTGTAGTTTGTGGATTGTTTGTTTTACGCTTAAGATATTCGGCTACTTAAGAAACATTTTTTGCTTTGGAATAAATATCAATGCCACAAATAAAAGACACTCCATACATCTTCAAGTGCAAGTCAAACTGTAGGTGTTAACGTTGAGGAATCAAATAAAAAATTAAGATTTTTAACTCCTTAATCATTGTCCGGAATTTAAACTTGCTTTAAACTGTTTTAAAAAGGTGCACAGACTTATTTCAGAAATTGGCCTTGTTCAACAGCATAAATCAAATGCTGATCCATTAAAAAAAAGTTGATTGGCTTATGCTGAACGCTTTGATGGAATTTTTGGGTGAAAATGGTAAACGTGAAAATTATCGTTTTTATTTTAAATGACAGCTTAAATTTGTTTGTTTTTTTCATCCATCATAATTACAAAAATTAGCAATCATGATTGCACATCACATTTGATCACCGCAACAATGGAACAAGCTCCATCGATTTGTGCTGGTGAACACGGCCATTGTTTTTAGATATTAATTTAAAACTTGGTGAGTAGATTGGCGTTAGACATTAATCTTGTTCCAAAAACAGTTCGAGCCAGTTCAAACGTGATTAAGAGCTTTATCTCAGAATTTTTTTTGTCTTTGATCTGGAAACTTGGAGTGTAGATGTGTAATATGGTTCAAAAGTGGTTAAGAGCTTTAAATTAGAATTAATTAAAGGAATTAGCTTGAAATTTGTTGTGTGTCTAACTCAGAGGTCGGCAAAAAATACAGTCACATTTTGGCATTACGTTTTTGTGTGTAGCCTCTGACACGAAGTTAATTTTACTCGCCGGCAATTTGGGCGAAGTAGCGCAGCGACGAGCTTATACTGAGCACTTTTGTATGCACCGTAGATGGCAACGCGTCTAGCTCCATATTGCCAGAGTGAGATACTTTCCTACATTAAAAACGGTAACGAACATTGTCAACATTGTCTGTTAAAGCATTATTATAAACTAGAAGCTACCCGGCGTGCGTTGCTCAGCCTCCTTTAGCATTTTAAACACAAAACGATAAAGTGAAGCTTACTTGAAAATTGCCATCTATCGAATCTTCATGATAATCTGACCTATTTACATTTTTTTCAATTCTCGTGATCTACAATTGCTATCAATCAAATCTTAATAATTGCCAAAACTCGTAAAATTTTCCAAATTTCGCGAAAAATCGAATCTCAAATGATAATCTTGGCAATTTCGCGATTTCCTGCACTTCCTAATATTTACAAGTCTACGATTGCCGTCTTCAGAATAATTTTTGGTCATATGAAAATTTTTTCAAATTTCGCGATTGCTTCAACAGTTTGGTCTCCACATCCTAATTACCCGTCTACATTGCCATCCATAAAGTCTTCATAATAATTTTAAGGTCATACTAAAAATGTAGTATTATTATTTATAAAATTTAGTAAAATTAACAAATTTCGCAATGTTTTTGACTGTTCAATCTATGCCCCTTAAGCAACATCTGTACAGAGCGAAAAACCGATAACATTAGTCTGAAGATGAGTACTAACGTTACCAAAAACAGTGCATAAACGGTTATTCTCATATGTAGCACAATGTTCTCACTACAAGAACAATTTTTTGAGATCTCAAAAACTCAAGTAGAGTTGATATGGGCCATATTCACCAGCATACATCAAACATCATCCATCAAAATAAAGTTGGTTGGCTTATGCTAAGTTATCGTCTTCATTTTAAATGACAGCTTAACATTTTCTGTTTTTTTCATCCATCACAATCACAAAATCACATCGAAGTAAATCCATCGATTTTTTTGTCATCGATTTGTGCTGGTGAACACAGCCATTGTTACGTTTTTAAGAACATGATTTGAGTTGATATTGTTCCGTTTTCAAGAACATTATACTCGACTAGGTAAAAAAATTGATTGATTAAGGATCATGTGTGAGGAATAGGGAACGGGGACATACCTCTTTGGACTGGAAGGGAGGCAGGCAGGCGCCTGGATATGCTGCTGCTTCTCCTCCCATATATTCCACGTAATATCAGAGACATCTGCTGTACAACAAACTTCTACGACCCAATCCACCTGACTCGTTTCATTTAAGTTTTTCAGAGAAACACTGAAAAATTTGTTCGGGATTGACTAGGAATTGAACCGGGTACCTTCTGCACTTAACGTACGGAATAACGCGCCAGCACATTCAGCCTTGGCACACTTTTGCAGATTCACATTTAGACGGCTACTTATGCTTGGTTGAGCTGACAAGAAGTTGAGTTGAAAAAAAAACAAGAGAGAGATAAAAAGAGAGCCAACTCGCCCTCTCTCTCTCTCTCTGCCAAAAACCAGATTTGGTGTTGTAAAAAAGCAAATATTTACTCATTCCAGGAACATTTGGAACAATTGTTATCAAGAATATTGACATCTTGCTCTTATTCTAAGATGAAGGCAACGTATTTTCAGAACAGGTTATTTCCTCTGTGTGAATAATAATTTTTGCGGTTTTTTGACCATTTAAATAAAAGCTATATAGCCTATGTTCAACTACAAGCTATCAACTATCTGTGTGCCAAGTTTCATCCGAATCCTTTCAGCTATTTGTACTACTTACTATGCTCTTTTTACTCTACGAATAACGGCTACAAAAGGCACACAATCCAAGCGAAGAACAGAAGCTCGGTTTGGGCCCTCCAGGCTGTTTGAGCCAAATAATCATTAATTTTTAGTGATAAAAATCAGTCATCTGTCTACAAACAACAACAACTGACCGAAAACTACAATTTGTTGGTGATTTGGAGATGCTCAATTTAAGATCGATTAATCTTAATTAGATTTCGGCAGAAATTTTACTTAAATCGCTGACTATTTTGTTGTCTTTATGCAATGACATTTCAATTTATTTGTCCGTAATGTGAAATGGCTCTACACCATAAAGGCTCCATTCCAAAGTAAATATGACTTATTAAAAATATCCTATAGCTAGTTATGTCCAATTTGTTATCGACTTGCTGTCAATTTTCATGACGATCGGATGTATAGAAGCCCAGTTATACCACACAAAGTGCCTGTGATTGTGCTATCGGAACCAAAATGAAGATCCAGCAAAGAGCGAAATTATGTTATGACTTTAATAAAAGTGAACATATTGGCCGACCAAAATTTGTAATTAGGGAAAATGCAGTCAAAGTCTTTGGTAAAACTAATAGAAATGGAAGCTAGTATACTCCAAATCAACTTTGCATCGTATTTCAACCAAAGAACTTACGAGTTAAAAATAGACCAAATCATTTAGTATGACTGATAATAAAACGATCCGAAACCAAGCGTCAAAGTGCCAAATGGTAGCTGCCAACTGAGCCAGAATACGAAAAAGGATGCTTTGGACCGATATCTCAAACACTGTGTCGCTTTCTCAGATCAGATTGTATTGAAATTTGACGAGATGTGGACGAAAGAAGTATTCTCTATGCTCTTTATGACGAGATATTTTATTTAAAATTTCGAATTGCAAACAATGAAAAAACTTTTGGACTATGCTAACTGATACAAGAGAAATATATTTGTGACTGTATATCATTTTGAGATTTTGGAAGCTTGAGATCGTCAACTTCGGAAAATGAATATCGTGTTGAATATCGATCAAGTGATCTTTACTCCGAGTTTAAGCCACTGATGAACTCTGTCACTGAAAAAAAGGAAATTTGGTATTAGTTGAAATATTTAAGCACCAGGCAGTAACCCGTTTATCTCTATTTCTTTCATGTAGTAGTTGCTATTTGACAAATAATTTTGTTCTTATTTATTCGTGTCTGCACTGCCATAAGCAGGCTGTGGGCATACCTCGCTAAAACCTATACTATTTAAAAATGTCAGCAGCTAGAAGTTTGCATTCTAAAATGATATTCAAGCATCTATTTACAATCAAAACTGGATCATCTATTCCATGGACTTTGATTAGGTCCTCAAGAGCCTTTACAGGTTAAAGTTGGAACAGCGACAGACGTGATTTATGCTTTGTCTTTGCCAACAGCTCTTCATGCCATTTCGGTCAACATTTAATGTCTAAATAATCGTTATCACAATATCTCTTTGTCTGGCAATGACAGCCGCAGAACGTTAACTGGCATCGTTTTATGCCAAAATTATTCAAAAGTCGACGGCTTGGGTATGTGAAAAGTAGAAATGCCCCTCAAAACGGTGTTTGATTTCCAAATTTATGGGTCAAGCGAATGCAAATCAGTTTATGAGTTTATTTCTTTAGCAAACGAATCGTGTCTTGTTTGGACAACTAATAGAGTACTCTGCCTGGCTGTTGTTTTGTGTGAAATTGGGTTTTATTTTATTTGTTCTTTTTTTGGGTGGGGTGGGATCTTTGTAAAATTGTTCGAGTCTTGGGCAGTTGCATTTGCCCAGGAATTAAATGTAATGAAAATCACACACCGTTAGTAGCGCCAGTTCCTCATCCCCAACATCCACAACACATCACCATAAATCCGCTGCGTAATGCATGCCGGCCTCAATGTCCAACGATCCAAATAGTTTAAGAATTTGTAAGTGTTCATTTACTTTAGTTAAGTTTGGAAGTCTTTTCCGTCTCTCTCCCGCTCCGTTATCAGCCGCCGGGCAAGAAGCGAATTCACGGAACACTTGGCGCCAGCACGAACGACAAAAGTGAATTTCTAAGCAGGCTCAATTCGACTAAGTGCGGTACGCTCAAGTGGGTGCTGACGGGTGGAGCAGCAGCAGAAGCAGCCGCCGCTAATCCACCATCGGCTGCCGTCAGTTACAGTTATCTTCCGCGCTTGCCTTTATGATTCTTTACATTCTTGGCCATTAGCATTTGCATTTTGTTGGCCAAAGATGAAAATCGAAATTATTGGCAGTTGCGGCCAACTAATTATTTAACTCGTACTTGGCGCACATAATTAGACGTCCGCGGCGGGAATGTGATGTCTTCCTGGTTCGTGCAAAAGGTTCTAATTAACCGCAAGCCAAAGACGCTCCAATCAGCCGGCTGCTCACCAAATTAGCATGTAAGTGCAAGTGATGGTGGCCCAAAAAGAACCCAGCTGCTGATAGAATCGCCCACCGTAATTGTCGCCCACCTGATCTGCATGCACCACGCGAACATTTGGTGATTCGCAGGCAGTGTGGGTCTTCCAGGCAGGCACTGACAACGTGTCCAGGTAAACGTGCGGCCAGCGCAGAGAGCACACTCTGCTTAGATTCTGGGAAATAGTCAATATTTGCCCATGATTTATGTGGAGCATCTGCATCTCCCACCTGGCAGGCTGACTGACTGGCAACCGGTTGCCACTTGAGCGTAGCTTAACAAATGGTGCTGGCTGATGTGTGTGATTTCCCACCTTTTGTTAGTACCTTGAAACAAATTGGGTTTATTAATCGGTATGTTCAGACGACACGGAAGAGGCGTTACTTGCTCTCGGAGCCCAGTACAAAGATTTCTATGCAATCGCAATTATTCTGGCATTAACACAAATTGAAAAATATTGTGCTGCTCTCCTCTGATTGAAATATTCCAGCAATCTAGGAGGCAAACAACATGAGGAATGTCTGGCGACAGTTGCTAGGCCATAATTTTGTTGGTGCTGTAACTGTAACCCAACTCGATTCGATGGATGCATTTTGTAATCATCATTTTTTTTTTGTCCGCGCAGCCGGCAACCCTAGAAATGTGCATAATCGGAGCGTGTGCGCTAATAGTTTAAGTGGCACCTGTTCACAGCTCCAACTGGTTTGGATCTTGCTATATTCAATTATTATTGATCCGCAATCGCTGCAGACAACAACCAAAGCAGGGATATATATTTTTATGTAATTTATAAATGCAACTTCTGGAGAAGGAGCATGAAAATAGCTGCGAGGTTAAGATGAAACGTAAGCAAACTGGCTAATTAATGGTTTTATCATCACTGTTTAATAGTTACGAAGAATTGCATCTAGAATTTAATAAACAATTTGTTAGGGTTCTATTGTGAGTTGAGTTGTTGAATATCAAATGTCATTAAAACCAGACAACCTTGATCATCAACTATAAAGATAAGTTCACACAGGAAAAGCTGCCTTTACACTTTTCATATATCTCCAAACAGTCGGTTGTCAAAGTTCTCTAAAGGGAAACTGTTCTCAAATAGAACATGTCCTTTTACATCAAAGAAGGCTACATTTTCTAAATTGATTTGCTCGATCGTCAGAGAGTCTCTTTGGAGATATATGACAAGTGTAAAGACAGTTGAACTAATTTGACAAATTTTTAGGAATTTTTTATACATATTTGGCTAAATAGCCATGATTGTAGATTTTGCAGGACTTAAAACATAAACTATGGTTCCATTCTCTAATAATTGGATCAAATATGGCCGAGAAGTTCGCCGATTTGGTCAATTCAGCCAAATTTTCGTCAATATTTCCAAAAAATTTGATGCAAAGTCAGTTGTCTCCCAAAAACTTGCCGACATGGAAAACAAAGTTTAATGAATTTGCATGAAGATTGTAGAGAAAACGGCATGTGTGGTTTCGATACTCTTGTAAAGGGTATATTAAAATTGTCCAGATGTTTGTTACGCATAGAAGGAAGCATCTCCGACTACATAAAGTATATATATTCTTGATCAGCTGGACGAGCGAAGGTGATATAGCCATGTCCGTCCGTCTGTTTCTATGCTATCTCCTCCGTTAGTTTTAAAGCTATCGTAACCAAACTTTGCACGAAGTCTTTAGGTACAAATACGCTGCACATTTGTCGGAACCGGCCGGATGGGATGACTATAGCATATAGCTGCCATAGGAACTATCGGTAGAAAAACTAGTTTTAGTGAGGAAAACTTTTTTGTGTTCCTTCCAAACGCCCCCAAACCTCGTATTTATCAGTTTTCTATGCTTTCACATAATTCCACCAAGTGTGATGGAAATCGGACAATTATATAGTATAGCTGCCATACAAAAGATAGGTCAGAAAAAAAGTATTAGTAGGAAAAACTTTTTTGTTTCCAATGCTTTCGGTCTTAAACTTGTTACTGATCAATATTATATGCTACCACACAATTCTGCCAAGTTTGATCCAAATCGGATGACTATAGCGTATAGCTGCCATAGGAACGATCGGTCGAAAAAGTAGTTCTAGTGTGGAAAACTTTTTTGTTTTCAATGGTAGCGTTTTTATACCTTCCAGTTGTGAATATCATCAGTTTCCACACAATTTTGGCGAGTTCGGTCAAAATCGGACGAACACATCGAATAGCTGCCTTATAACAAACTGGGAAGCAAATGCTCAAAGTAGTGGGTCCTTCAAGCTACAAGGGTATATAAACTTCGGTCGAGCCGAAGCTAGCTTTCCTCTATTTTTTTGTTTTGTAATTGTTATTAATGTTTTTGTGTGGTGTCTTTTTGGTACGACCTATATAGACCCTGGTGGGATGTTTGAGGATTTGTATGGGAGGCAGGCGAAGACGTGATCCAATCGAGACATAATTTTATTCAAAATTTATATTTGTCCTTCCAAATAAACTATGGCAGCCCTGGCCATCTCTGGTCACACTCTTCATCGAGCACCATCGGTAGCAGAACGACAACCCATGCACCATCCCTAACGCGGTAGTAGCACGAAAAGCCACGCGCCATCCCTGGCGAGTAGTTTCTGGCTGTCTTCGCTTCCACGGTTTTTCGTTTTCCAGTCTTCTCCATCGAATAAAAAAAATTTAGAATTTTAAATTGTCTCGTTATTTATGTATTTCACGTAATGCAGTATTTTTCAGCTCATGAAGTCAACGCTTTTGGTTCTTTTCGACGATCGAAACCCAATGTTTTTGTTTGATTCTTAATACATTACATTTTGTATGCCGGACTCTTGCTGCTGCTTCTCAATCCATCTCGAAGTCGTTAAACTTCTCAGCCAACCCACGCCATCGGGAATGCAATCTTTTTTCTAGAGTCGCCAGTCGCAGTCAGGACATCTTGTGCTTGTGCGGCACTTATTCAATTACTCACCCAAAGGTCTGTCATTATATCAACTTATAATAAATATCAGTTTGTTTTCAATTAAGGAATTTGAATCTTGCTTTTGTCTTGAATGTGTGAAAAGTTATAAGATTAATGCGATTGAAGAACTCAAAAATGTGGCGCCAATGCGCCCTGCCAACTTAAAGCGATTTAAATAATGAGCCAGGTGATCAGTGAACTTCTTATACAATCAAGTGGCGGTCAATTTGGTAAAGTAATTGGAGTTAATAATGATTTACATTCATCATGCTACATAGATCAGGAACGGTTAAGATTTCGGGACCACCCAGTTCCTATTATATAAATCAATTTCCTAAACCGGCCCCATTTGGTAGAAAATTGAAAAGCATTTGGCCAAATTGATATACACTTTGGGCATTAATTGGAAGCGTGCGCGGCATGTGGTCTAATTATGCGAGCGTCCCAATTTCTTTATTATAACCAACTAAAAGTGTATGATTTAAACCTAAGCATTACATTCTCGGACCAAAATATCCACTGGCTGCAAAAAAAGTATAATGGTCAGTGGATCAAGCAGGCGCTAAGACGTATAATTTGCAAAGGGCCGCCAATGGAATCACAGTTTTTATGGCACGAACGTAAATATGTTTAATGTTTGATTATTAAAAAATTCGCGCAGGCAATTCAACTCCCAATCTTTATTTCTCCTTGCTAATAATAAAACTGGTGATGTTTGCCGTTACCCCCGGCTGTTTTTTTGTGCCAGCGACTCATTAATTCTAGTCCAGGCAAAACTTGCCCATAAATAATGAAAGAATCTGCGAATATTTCTTTGATTATATCGCATTAGCCTTGTGCTAACTAGGAATTGGGGTCCAGTCCCTGCGCCTCGCATAGGAGCGTCATGCATTAATCACGCAGACACGAAAAAGGCGTTGCATCCGAGGCCCACAAAGAGCTTTGCACACCCTTCACCAGCTTTGGGATCGCAATTGGATGCGCCGTTAGTCCGAAATCAAAGACAAACGAATGCAAACACATCTCGTCATCCGCCACACAAATATACTTAATATGCTTCCTTAACCTGTTGTGGCCCAGAGCCTGCGACTTGCACTTGTTGCCTGTTGCTGCCGGTCGTTGAATGTTGTTAGGCATTCGTTTTCCGCTCGGTGCACGTTGATTTATTTAATTGACTTTATTTCCCCTTTTCCTGCTGCGTGTTGGCGATTTTCCACAGAACTGTGGCGATGCTGTGCGACGGTTGCGATGCGCTATTTTGATTGGGTAAAAAAAAATGCATTTATCAAGCCCGCCTGCCTCGGCCATCAACGAAAAATACATGCCAAGCTGTCATAATAGTTTGTAAGTTGTGAATTTGTACTTCATTTCTGTGCATTACCTAACCGATGCCCACTTGCCGAGTCACGTAGGAGATTGGCCATCAGCTTATGAGTACTACCACAGCATGCAATGTCATTTTGGAGTACGCACAGAAGTACAAAATAACTTTAGTGGATGGTGGTTACTTTCAATTTTTCTATCCGAAAAGGGGACTTTCGATTTCTATCTAATAACAAACATCTAATAATAAACAATCTAATGAACTTGCAGTCCCCATGCTTTGACCGTATACAGAAATTGTACAAGGTGTGGTCTCAAAAAAGCTTGAAAGACGGACTTAAGTCTCTGACTTGAATTCCCCATACAATTTCCTTATTTTCTTGCATTTTCTTGAGGGAGATAAAAAATCAAGAGCTGGTTGAAATCAATAGTATACAAGGAATTGCAAAACTAGTTTAAGTGAGAAAAACTATTTTGTTTTCAATGCTATCGTAAACCAATTAAGTATCCAATTCACTAACACTACGTCGTGACGGTCCTACCAAGTGCTTCGCAACTCATAGTCCACCTTGTGAAAAGGAGACCAGTGTATGGCGGTGTAACACTCGCACAGCACACATGTCCGATCCACTGCATCGACGACATCATCTTAAGAAGTACAAATGTCCGATCCACTGCATCGATGACATCAGTTTCAGACCCACAGCACCCATGTCCGATCCACTACATCGACGACATTCAGCAACAGACCCACGCAGTCAAACCGACGACATACAGCTTCAGTCTTCACGTCAATACATCCATTGGATGTACGAGCAAACAAACAAAGCGTCACTCAAACATTTCAAATACATATGGATCCTATGCTCTTGCGCAACGTTCAGTAAAGAACCCACGTCAGGCAACCTCTTGAGCCTCCGAAAACTGGAACCACTCACAACATATCATAGAGGTTCAAGCCTGCATTCAGCGTCAACTTTCCTGATAAGCCAGTCGACTGAATGCATCATTCAGTAGCTGTGCCGGTTCCAGTTCATCCAGCTCCAATCACAGATCCAGTTCATCTAGTTCGCACATCACTGACAACTATCGATGCTCGATGGGACCGCACTTGTTGTACTTGCATCTCTAACTACTCACGCACACCTAACTCTTTCGCATTCTCTGATACTCATTCTTACAGGCAACACGCCAAAAGCAATTAACTGCAACTAAACCTAATCTGTGTTTTACATTAATTAATTAAAGTGACTTGAATCGCCACATGGTCAAAGTAGTGGTGCCATCATTTACTCAGTTTGGGAAATCACTCGGCTAACATTGTTTGCTCCAAGATCAAAATATCATACGTTCCGCCCGGCCGAATATTCTCGATGCCAAGATCATGCTCTGTATTTGGGCGTTTAGTACTTTGAGCTACTACAACCGGGTGAACTCATCGCAGGACCACCCTATCGAGCTCAATTGATGCGTTTGAGCCAAGCATTGAAGTAAAAACGGCCAGAGTACCAGCAAAGGTCGGGCGTGGCGTACCAGTTGTATGTGTGGTTGTGGTTTCGATCCCGCCTCGGACCATCTAATAGAAAAAGTTTTTTCTTTCTTTAGAAAAAAGCTTTTACACACCCGATCACCTTTACCAGCTACTGGCGCCAGCTGTGAAGTAACAAGCCATGAAAAAGCAAATATTCTCTAACTATTGCCGTTCGGATTCGGCGTCAAGAGATTGAGAGAAGCTAGGCCCTGGCCCTCCTAGAGGTGCCAATTTTACTTTTAC
Source organism: Lordiphosa magnipectinata (assembly GCA_037044535.1). Taxonomy (NCBI): domain Eukaryota; kingdom Metazoa; phylum Arthropoda; class Insecta; order Diptera; family Drosophilidae; genus Lordiphosa; species Lordiphosa magnipectinata. The sequence continues at coordinate 38,202 of JBAMBO010003795.1, forward strand.
TTTACCAGCAAAGGCAGGACTTGGAAATTTTGCAACATGACAAGCGCGGAAACATGTTGCGCAGCTGGTTGAAACCATTTGAAGCACTGAAATGGAAAGTCCTACTTTTTGTAGAGGTTAAAGCTTTCTAAATAAAAAGAAATTATTAGAGCGAAGCTCTTTGAAGGACGATGGACTGCGGAACTAAAACTAGAAAAATGTCATTGCGACCGATTCTATTAGGAATGCTCTGTCTTTTCAAAGTCCGCCGAGACTAAGTATCGTGTACTGAGTATCGCGTACTGAGAGTCGAGTTCTGACTATCGAGAAATGTAGCAGCAGGTGGGTTGTGTGTGTACTGCGGACTGAGTTCTGCTTTCTGAGTAACGAGTATCAATTACTGAGTATCGAGTTCTGAGTATCAAGTACTAACCACCCGCAACAAGTATCGAGTACTGTGTACTGCATATCGAGTACTGTGTACTGAATATCGAGTACTGTGTACTGAATATCGAGTACTGAGAAGCGAGTTCTTAGTATCGAGTACTGAATATCAAGTACTGAGTATCAAGTACTAAGTATCGAGTAATGAGTACCGGGTGTTGAGTATCGAGCTCAGAGCATTGAGTATATAGTACTGGGTATCGAGTACTGAGCATCAAATAATGATTATCGAGAATAAAGTATTGAATACTGAGTATCGAGTACTGAGTATTGAGATTCCGACCCGTTTTTTCTACATTGGGTCGACTTATTATGGGCACCCCCCTTCCTATTTTTTTATGTGGCAGCATTTATCAGTGGCCGGGTGTGGTACAGCGTGTGGTGTGTAAGCCTACTATGCAGGAGGCGTGGGTTCAATTCCGACTCGAAACATCTAATACAAATTTTTTTCTTTGAAAAACTTTTACACATTCTGTCACCTTCACCATCTATTGGCGTCAGCTGTGAAGTAATTATCCATGAAAAAGCTTCTAAGACTTTGCCGTTCGAATTCGGCGTTCTCTTGTGCAAAAATTATAAGCCCACACGCTAAGAGATTAAGATAAGCTCGGCTGGTGGCCCTTTGGGCTGTGTAAAGCAAAATATTTTTTTTTATATATTTATCAGTCATTATGTATTTCAAGGTCCTTCCGGCCCAAATATCAGTATGCATGTTATAAGGATGAATTGTAGCCTTGTTCCAAAGGCAAACATTCAACTCGTTACGAATGTTGGTGCAAATGTACATTCATTTCTCTTATGACAAAATGCACAGAATTAATGTTGACTTTCGGAAGAGAATTCGGGCTAGAAAACACAGCTTTCGAAATCTTTTGCTACAGTGCGTGTGTGTGCTGCTAAGCCTTTTTCCACGCGTTTGGAAGTAGCCTAGCCGTAATGTCGTGTCAGAGCTGTCATGTCATATTGCTAAGGCCATCCTCGAATTTGTCGAGTGAACCTGTCCTCCAAGTTTAGAGTTCCAGAGGGGAAAATGTTGACTCTTTTCAGTAGTAATACCTTTTCGTAAGCAGTCTGAACATTAGGGTTCCTCGTGCAGGTAAACCCTCTCCTTAGTCTAGTTTTGATGAGCAGAAAAAGGTAGTAGGCCAGAGTGTGGTCTTTATTTAAGTGTGAACAACTGTTTGCTTAACGAGTATAAAAATGTAGCACTACAAGCTGATACTCTACATTTCATCGCTTTATGGCTAGTGTAAAATTGTCGACGCAGCAAGCTGGCTGGCTTTAGGTGCTTCTTTTATGGCCTTGCCAGAGTGCGGAAATGCAAAACAAAGCCAGATCTTGTAAAAAGTGGAACCATATAAGCTTTTAGCCGATTCGTCTTTCCTTTCACCAAATTTTTATTGCTTATTCTTTAAACTTTTCCTATGTTTAATCAGGCTCCCACTGACACATATATGTACATTCGGCCAAATGTACATATTTTTCAGGCTTTATGTCAATTTTCAGGAATCAGGCTATATGTCAAACCCAGAGTTTTTATTTAATTTTATTGATTTTAGAACGGGAAGCTACACGGGTTAAATCGGGTCCTTTGGTTGTCCGTTCTGGAAGATTTCTGTGTACAAATTTCGACAAGTTGCTTTTAGATTTACAGAGCTGGTCTCCAAGTTTCAGAAATGCAATCATCCTCTCCTTCTTTCAATGAAACATTTCCAAAGACGAATTACATGATACAACCCCTCTGCTCGCGTTAAACATGTACTATAATTGACTTACAAATTGCATTTTAATCTTGTAACCAGCCCAGAATACAAAGAAATTAATTTGTCTGGGCGCTCTGACCCCTGGAAAATCACGCCAACCTGAATGGGAAAACGCTTTGATTGTTCACTCGCGCCACAATTTTCCACGGCTACTGCATCCGTTTATCCCTATCCCCAGCCCTAAGATCAAAACTCAACTTACAATGATTAATTTAATGGCATTTGGAGCCTCCGACTGATGTAGCGTTTACGCATTAAATTCTATCACCGTGCTCCCGTTGCGTGATCAATTTTTGTTGAGCCGCTCTCATGTGCTTCTAATCTCATTCGTTCTTTCTTCTCGTAATGATATTCCATTAGTAACTGGCTTTAGTAAAAATTAATTTCCATTGTAATTACTTTAATCGAGAAATAGAAATTCTTGTGGCTATTTTTATATCTAGATTGACCATAAACCGCATCCCAATCAGAACGGACCGTTAGAGCACTTGTCAATTTATGTTTTCCGCTGCAATGCAGCTGAGGATCGAGACGACAGGCGACCTTGAACCCCGCTGGAACGATCCCATGTCTTCGCCTGACTAGCCTGAGACCCATCAAAGCTAAAACTTTAACTTAAATTGATCTCTCGGATTAAATTCTTTATCGCCAACTTTGGTCTGAGCTGTCACACGGGCAAACGTCAAATATGTGAAAAAATGAGGATCTGTGCGATAGCATCGGCATCTGCACGTAAACACAGGCAGCCACAATAAATAATTGTCAAGTGTGAGCGGGCCAAGGAAAAAATCACATGACAACCGATCTGCTGGCCACTGCACATGCAGAAGCTGGGGCACTTAACTCGCAGCATAAAATGCTTGACAACTAAATGCCACTTGGGCTTCGTGTCCCAAGTTCCATGAACTCTGGCGATTTCCCGTTTCACTGTCTCTCGTTTCATGTTGTTAATTACACACAGTTGCCGTTTGTTAATTAGGACTAGTTAATTTCTCTGATTGGCCCAAAGGGCGCTGCAGTGCGTTCGCAATGTTGTTGCTCTAATTATGGGCAACTGCGTCAGTGCCATAAACAAAGACATGTTTGCTTTGCCAAAGCAATATGATAAAGATCTCCAGCTGTCTTTCCCAGCATGCATACGCGTGGGATCAATTAAAATTTAGCACTTAACTATCGTTAAAGTTTTAGGGCTTGTCTACGGCAGGAAGCAGAAGATGGGATCATTGATGAAGCAATCGTGCTCGTCATTTGCTCTGGAATAAAAATGGACACTGGCCATAAACTTAGATTAGGTTTACACTGGTCTATCATTTACTACTACTACCTAGAGCTGGGTAATATATTTAGCTGCCTTATGGCTCTTGCACTAGGTCCTGCAGTGGAATTGTTATATTCAAGAACTACAATTTTGATGGAACTAAACACTGTTTATTTACACTGATTATGTATATTTTCGCAATTTTTCAAATTAGGCTAATAAAATGTAATACCCTTAGAAACCGCGAGGTTCGGGGTTATTGTGTTCCCTCAATCCAGATCGCGATCAGAATATACGACGACGAGGGCAGAAACTATGTCATAAAAATAAATAACCAAAGGAAAAAATAGGCGATTTTCTTTTATGTTTACCAGGGATTATAAAGGTCGAAAATAACAGAAAGAAGTTCCCAAAGGGGCGCCTTAATTGGAATGGAACACATCAGCCTGCGACTTTCAATCAATCCATTTCAGTACTATATTTTGTTTCTTGTAATATTTACTTTTTAATAGTTGCTGTATTTAAATAACTAAAATTAACATCACTTGGGGCCGAGTTCACTCGGCCCCTGCTCATTTATACTAGCTGTTAGATCAGAAAGAAACAACTTAAGTGTTAAAAAGGCTCGTTCAACTGATAGATGAGTTTCTGAAACAGCAAGTATAGTCAAGGCAATATTTTGTAAGGACCTCGTTTTTATGCACTTTCCAAAATTTTTAAACATTTGTCGATGTATGTTCTTTTGGACAATTTTCGAAAGAATCTATAACATCATTTAAAGATTTTTTATTTGATATTTGCTTATTGCTTTCTATTGCTTTCTTAAACTTCTCTTCTTCACAATTAGACGTTGAGTCAGTTAAAGTTAAATTTGGAATACTTTTATTAAGAATTTCTTGTTGGAGCTTCAGTATGTCTGCAATGTGCTGCTTTGCATTTTTTTTTGGTCAGAAGTTAAAATAGTTTAAAATACCGGGTCTGAGAACACTGCAGCCAATATGGGTACTGAGCTCATAATAGAAGAACGTTTATCGAAGCACTTAGATGGTATTAAACAATGTTTTGCTAAAGATTTTAGACACAATGCTCGAAATGAAAAGCAAGCTTAATAAAAATCACTTGCTTATTGTGAATCCTGCAGCTTGAAAGAAATTTTATAAATTGACTGCAGCAAATTACATATATTTTGAACTACGTTCCTTCAGATGTTTTAAGGTGGAGCTCTTTTTATAGTAGTATAGCACGGTAGTATAGCATAGTGTGAGCACGGAGTTTCTTACAAAATGATCAAACTCTACTAATGTCAAGCTGAACTTCCTTAAAAATTTGTTAACTACTAACTACTGTGCAGCACAACGCACATTAATCAAAGAGTCCTCCAGGGAATCTTTTGAGGTAACCTGGTCATTGTCCAAATCAAGAAATGCTTTTGATTCACATGAGCAACCTTCATCAATATTACATTCTTCATAGTTGCATTCCTTTTCGCTCCATTATCGACCGTGATAGTATAAATTAAACCTAGAGAAATGTCGTAGGATTGGAAAACTTCTTGAATGACAGCCATCAGATTACAAGGAATTTCCATATGTATTTCCTTGTATGTGTCGTTGGAAAAACTGCTTAATTTTGTGAACCGAGCTTGAAAAAGTGGTCCGGTTCGGGTCCAGGTTCGAGGAGTCAAAAATATTTGGTGTCCGGTTCGTTGGAGCCAAAAGACCCGAACCGAACCGGTTCTAGGGGGTACTGTTCCGAACTGGTTTCCAGCCTTGAAAAAGCAACGAAAAAATCCCTTGAGTTTTGAAATTTTTTTACGCGTTTTTAATACTTTTGTGCTCAACCACCAATATTTTGATGTTTATCAAAAAAGCATTGCTTGGATTAATGGGACGAAAAGTGAATAGTGAGTTTAATTGAATTGTTTACTTTTAAATACACTAAATACCAGGGACCATAACGATTATGAGTTCTATTATAAAAATCTATCTGTAATGATTATTATTTGATTTTTATTTTATTTCTCAATGATTAAGATTGATTTTCTAATATAAAATAATCATCGTGACTTGAGTAAAATAAATGAAAATCAAAATTTAATGATTACACTAGTTTACAACCCAAAAGACCCATTTCTACAGAAACTGTTTATAAGTGTAGTTTGGATTAGTGATCTCAAAAATCGATTTCAAAAAATTTTTCATGTCAACGTTTTTTAAATATGAATTTTTTTTCATTTTTCCGGTAGGTGCACCTACATTTTATGCCATATCTCAATTCGTAATGGTCAGATGGAGTCAAGTAAGACATGAATCGAAAGGTATTTGAATGGCCCGTAATCGCACAAAACACTATTTTCAAATCGGTTAAGTAGTTTAAATACAATAATAAAAAAATAAATTTTTTCTTAAAAAGGCAATAAATTTCGTTTCCAAACGCCTAGGAAAAATATTTAAAAATTCAAAACAACTAATTTTATTTTTTCTACTTATGAACCGCCCTTCTTCGAAGAAAGTAAGATATCGATGAACAAAATCTATAAATAAATACGGTAGCTGAGAGCAATTGAGTGCTGAAAAAGTGGTGTTTTTGAGATTTTTTAAAAATAAATTTTCATTTGCTTCGGCTTTTGTTCTATTAAGGAATTTTTTCTGTTCCAGCTATTCGCCCACATCAAGTATTGACCAAAAGACGAAGAAAATAGAAAAAAAATTTTATAAACACTTAAAATACTCAAATTTGACGGTTAGTTCCTTCACTTAAATTGATCCAGCTACAATGTTTATTCATAGATTTTCTTCATCAATATCTTATTATCTTTGTAGAAGTGCGATTCTTAAGTCAAAAGAATAAAAAATGTGTTTTTTTTGATTTTTTTTATATTTTTCCTAGGCGGTTGAAAATGAAATTTCTTGCATTTTTGAGCAAAAAATCGATTTTTTTGAAACATTTTTGGTGATTGCTTTCAAACTTCTAAGCCGATCTGAAAACGATGTTCTACGTTACTATTTAAAATTTAATTACTTTTCGATTTATATCTTGCTGAGACACCATTTGAAGATTATGAATTGAGATATGGCATAAAATGTAAGTGCACCTATCGAAAAAATTCATATTTAAAAAACGTTGCCATGAAAAATTTTTGAAATCAATTTTTAAGATCACCAGTCCAAACTACACTTAAAAATAGTTTCAGTAGAAATGGGTCATTTAATTTTTTTTTTTTTTGGTAAACTAGTGTTATCGTCCGAGTTTTATTTTTTTGCACAAAATTATTACTCAAACGCAGATTACGACTAGAGGAAAAGGCATTGTGGCAAGTTTGATGCATGTCCTTAGTAAGCGAACCAAATCGAATAAAACCCATATTCAAGTTTTCAATAATATGTATATTAAATGGCGGTTTTCAAAAATTTAAACATTTTATTAATTATTTAATTTGACAAATAATAGTTTTTGCAGCGAGTCCGATGAGAGATTGCATCTCAGATCCGATAATACCAATTTGAGGGCAGAAAATGTTCGTTCAACACTTACTAACGGTGCTGGAACGGCGTGTACCACTTTGGCCAGCTGGTATAAATTCGGATAGTTGAACTTTTTGTCCTCCCAGTACTCCATTAAATTCATATTGGTATCAACAGGTTTTGGGTTGTAGTTATCGATTTCGCTATAAGCTCTCTTTATTTTTCCATCAGGATCGTCATTATTCTCTTCGTCCCCCGAAGCTACCTCAATGGAATTGAGGAACTCGTTCAGGGCTAAGTGATGTTGAACCTCAGCAGTCTCTCCCATAGTCGACGTCGATGCTGACGCTTGCACTGGAAGGTTCTTTGCAATACAAACAAAAAAGAAAGTCGGTCAAGCCCGACTATAACATACTCTGTACCCTTAATGTCGCAGCTCGCATTTGCTCACGAGTTATACGCGCTCATCTCTCTCTCTCTCTCTCTCTCTCTCTCTCTCACTAAGATTGCCTCTGTTGAACGGAATGCTGTGGTTATGGGTGGGGGGGTGGGTGGTGTTAACTGGCCGTTTTTTGCTCATAGCTTGAGTATCGTTCATCTGATCTTTATCATTTCATCAGCTTCAGCACCCATAAATAATTTTGATTACTAGATATCTATAGAAGGTACGAACAATCTATCATCAAAACTGTGGGAGATATGACATTTTTTCCAAATTGCGGGGACGGGAGGGGGCGTGGCAAAAATTGAAAATAAACTTGATCTGCCTGCAAGTATAAGAAATATATGTCTCAAACATGTCAAACCTCTATCTCTTACCATCTCTGAGATCTCTTCATTCGTACGGACAGACAGACAGTCGGACAGACGGACATGGCTATATCGACTCAGCTGTTGATGCTGATCAAGAATATATACACTTTATAGGTTCGGAAATTATTCCTTCTCACTGTTACATTCTTTTGCACAAACTTAATATACTCTATGTACCTTCGGTACAGAGTATAAAAAGTATATTTGGAAACAGCTTGTACATGATACCCTGGAATCAAGTCCACTTTTTTACCACAGTAGATTTAATGCAGTGGATGGAATGCTGAAACTATGAGAGAACAATAGTGACCTGCAAACCGAGAGATAAATGGCGTGAGATATATGTATGTGACAGCTATTGAAGAGAAAAATCGATAGTGTGACCGTAAAGCGAACTATGGCAACGAACTTGAATCCAGCTGATATCTTGTCTTTAGGCGCTCTACTTTTGGAGCTCTTGCAATATCATATTTGATTTCTTTGCGAGGAGAAAAATGAATGGCCATCGGCATCGGCGCAGAACATGACGTTACCGTTACTGGAGCTTCGAAAAAGAGTCCTGCTTGCCGTTTGTCCTGACATCGACCATTCTGAGGGGCGCAAGTTCGCCAACTCCTTCGACAAATTGCAACAAACGTTTGAAAGTCCTCCGTATTAACTGTACCTGATATATGTGGTGGCACACAGAAGCTTCTTCTTTCGATTCAGAGAGTACATTTATGGGCTGACACAAGACTCAAACAAGTTTCTTCATCAAGTTTGTTAGCGTCAATTCCACCATTCATTGAAAACACTACAATATAAGTTAATTCTAGGAGTAACAGTAAGTTGTAAAAACTTAGATCTAGGGTAACTAAATTACAAATAAATAATAACGAATATCTTTAAAAAAAAAAAAAAAACATTCATTGATGAGATTGGACTTCTACGCGTTGGAGGAAGGATGAGGAATTCATCACTTGATTTCAACGCTCATCACTCACATCCTTCCAAGGCGTCATCCAGTCACTTCAGCCCTAATAATGCATTTTCATGAGCGCAATTTACATGCAGGGCCTCGATCGCTGCTCCCACTCATTCGACATCTATATGGGCCGATTGGTGGGCAAGCGTCGTTAATCACTGCACCAGGTACTTCAGAACCAGACCACGTCTACTTGGGCACATTATGGCTGACTTGCCAAAGGAGCGTGTTGATGGATCATATACGTTTATGATAACTGGCGCAGATTTCTGTGGTCAGTTCTTTTACAAAGGTGAAGTTCGCAGACGGCCTCCCATTAAATGCTATATTTGCCTGCTCGTTTGCTTTGCTACCAAGCCCGTGCACTTGGAGCTGTTGCAGGATTTGTCTACAGCTTCGTTTCTATGCCTCCTCGAGAGATCTGGTCGGAAAACGCAACCAATTTTGTAGGGGCGAAAAACGATTTGGAAGAATTGAAGTAGCTGATTCTGTTGATGACTTGCGTACCCTTGTTTGTCGTATCACTGCAATCATTAACTCACACTCGCCAAGCTGTGTTTGCTACCCAAGAAGGATGTTGAAGGCCCGAGTCTTCCAAACAGCCAAACAAACAGCTCAAAACTAATAGTTAAAATCAAGAGAATTTCTTGCTCTGATATGTAGCTTTTGTTTTGTTGCTTGTTGCGTACCATCTGCACAGCAAGCTGCGCTGACCACTTTGGTTGCTGCGCTCAGTCTCGAATTGTAATTAATTGCAACCGGTAGGGATCACGTCTGATTTGCCAATTGCGTTCGTTCAATTATTCTATTGCCAATTGTATCGAATCCCACAACTAATATTGCTAAATACAAACATCGCTTAATAAACAGTTTGTTAATGCATAAATCTAAATTTATAAATGTGTAGGCCCGACTGACTGACTGATGATCAACCCATAGCCAATACCGCTTATCCTAGAGAACTAAGATTTGGCATAGAGCTTCATTTAGTTATGCAAGCGCGCACAATGAAATACAATTTGGGAAAATTTGACCGCGAAGTGGGTGAAAATGCCATAAAAAGTTTGTATGGGATATAACTCTCTATTTTCTCTGTATCTGTTGTCTATTGGCTCCATACATAAATGAAACCAACAACATTCGCAAAGCGATAACAGTTACGCTCTCAAATGTTCTCACGACATTTCTGCTCTCATGATCAACTGCAAGTAGCATGATACAACAATAACAGGAATGGCGCTTAGCCAACATTCTGAACTAAGCGCTTTTGCATAGAGTGCGAGAGAGAGCGGGGGACTGAGCGCGAGAGTAAACGCAAGCGTTTCACACACACAGAAATGTAGTATGTGAGTGTGTGGAAGAAAAAAAAACAAAGCACCCCCCTCTAGTACGTCCGACGCACGCTGTATCAACGTTCCGTCGACGATTTTGTGACTGTCGTTGACTCTCGACTGACGTATTTTTCAAGGCGATGTCCGCTCAATACGTTAACGGCTCTCCAGGCACGCTAGGTCGACGCAATGCTATGCAGAGAAGCAACATAAGCGACGCTCGTTCGACCCAATGCCATGTATGGGCCGACTTTAGCGACACTCGTTCGACGCGCTTTCGGCCCATGTTATAATTTGACAGGCGGCACGACGCATCACCGTACAAAGAGCAACGCTGGGTTGACGAAAATAGAGTGACTGACCCCAGCCGTACTAGAAGGCCTCTAGTACGGCCGACCCACGCTGTATCAACGTTCCGTCGATGATTTTGTGACTGTCGTTGACGCTCGACTGACGTATTTTTTAAGGCGATGTCCGCTCAATACGTTAAAGGCTCTCCAGGCACGCTAGGTTGACTCAATGCCATGCAGAGAAGCAACATAAGCGACGCTCGTTCGACCCAATGCCATGTATGGGCCGACTTTAGCGACACTCGTTCGACGCGCTTTCGGCCCATGTTATAATTTGACAGGCGGCACGACGCATCACCGTACAAAGAGCAACGCTGGGTTGACGAAAATAGAGTGACTGACCCCAGCCGTACTAGAAGGCCTCTAGTACGGCCGACCCACGCTGTATCAACGTTCCGTCGATGATTTTGTGACTGTCGTTGACGCTCGACTGACGTATTTTTCAAGGCGATGTCCGCTTAATACGTTAAGGGCTCTCCAAGCACGCTAGATCGACGCAATGCCATGCAGAGAAGCGACATAAGCGACGCTCGTTCAACCCAATCACATGCATGGGGCGACTCAAGCGACGCTCGTTCGACCCAACGCCATGTATGGGCCGACCTTCTCTCTCTCTCTCTCTTTCTGTCTAGCGTTCGGCCCATGCTACAATTTGACAGGCGGCACGACGCATCAACGTACAAAGAGCAACGATGGGTTGACGAAAATAGTGTGACTGACCCCAGCCGTACTAGAGGGCAGTCACAGATTAACATACATGTTCATACATATGAGCAAATTTCATTACATGCTGCAGGTGGTTTGTGTGTTTCTAGGTGTGTGAAGTGGGATGGTGTGACGCGGTAGAGGAGGTCCGGAAAGAAGGGGGAAAGGGACGGTGAAGAGGTTATGAAGAGGGGGACGAGGGGGGAACAGTAAGAGGAAAAGTAGAAGAGGGGGGAAGAGCGTTGGAAGCGTGGCTAGAGGGGTTGGGGAAAAAGAGGGAAAGCAAATTTAAATTGAATATTAATTGAAGAGTGGCTGCCATGAGATAAAGTTGTGAATTCAGTGCGTCCCACAACACTCACTCTTTTTATACCCTGTACCCATTGAAAATGGGTAAAAGGGGATCATTAAGTTGTGCAAAAGTATGTAACAGGGAAAAGGAATCAATTCCAACCATATAAAGTATAGATATTCTTGATCAGCGACGACAGCCGAGTCGATATAGCCATGTCCGTCTATCCGTCTGTCTCTATGTCCGTCTGTCTCTTTCTCTAACTTGTTTTGTTTTGATCAGGGCTTAATCCCGAAACGAATTTCGGTTCCGCTTCCGGTACGTACCGAAATTAATGTTTCGGTTAATGGCTTTATTTCGTTCCAGTTTGTTCTCATACATGTATGAATCGACTTAGCCTCCACTTTCGGCTGAAGGCATTAAATTTCACTTGATCTATTCAATGGACAACACAAGTACTTTTCTCTTCAAAGGTTATCATGACATTATAATGAGGTTCTTAGAATAGATAAGAGACTGGTCTCCCGTATTTAAACTTCACAATACAAAAGTTTTGCTAAGCCAGACTCTATTTTGAAAGGTAACGATTTAACCCAATTGCGTAAAAGTTCCCCAAAATTAAGTGCCAGCTTTACAGCCTAGTTGTTGCACTCTGATGCACAACTGTACTGGTACAATGTTTAGGTTCTTTTCTGTCTATTCGGTTTCAAGAACTTTCTGTTTATTTTTTAACAATTAGATTATTTATTAAATAAATAAATTTTGTAAATTTGGCAACTTAATTTAGATTGTGTCAAGAACTTTGGTTCTCGGATACCGATATACAAAAAATTTCGGATTCCGGTACTGGTTCTGAGTTTGAATCGGATCTTTTTGGTATACGGTTCTGGTTCTGGTTCCGGTTTGATTCCCTGATTTTAACACAAAAATGGCATAGTTAGATGAAATATGATTGTAATAGTTTTCACTATTCCGATTTTTCTTTGAGTGTCATGCAAATGTATGTAGGCAGAGGAAACATTTACGGCCATATTATTATATCACTTAGAACAATACATAATTTAAGTCGTAGTCGTTGCTGGCAAAGGTTGAACTGAGCGCACCATTCCTACAAGTAACTCTAATGAAATTGAATTGATTTTATTGTGAACAATTTAAACTTAACTGAAAGTTCAAGACTTAAACTGGCATATTTTTTTAGCGCACTGGCAACGCCACACATTTAAGCATTTTCCGGAAACTGGTTTTTATCAGTGTTGTTTGCTCACACTAAAGCGCTAACGTCAGGCAAACGTAAGCTTTCACTAAAGCTTTCGGGATTTTGGCTTTTTCAGGTGAAGGTTACACTTGGAATTTGAACTTACTTGGCGCTTTACATTTAAGTTGTCGTTTGCTAAGCTTAATGGTAATCTAATACTTATATTCTTAATACCTTTTGGATTTTACTTACAGCCATTTGTATGCTCCCTGCTTCACATCGTAAGTTGCTAATGAAAAGTGACTACAATTATGTAAATTAATAAAAAATAAAATAAAGTGTCATTCACAAAATATGGAACATTTGTGAACTGTGATAGTTCTCTTGGAGTGACACATTTAGGGAATGATGTTCGTTAACCAAGGACGGAGTAAGCGCTGGCTTCAACGGCTGTGACTCGCCTACTTAGAATGTTCAAAAAATTGATTTTTTTTTGTGCATTTTCATTTTGTACATATATCTCAGTACGCTAAGAGAAATCTAGAAGGAATATTTTAAGTACGAACGCTCTTGAAAACAAAGTATTCGTTCTTGATTTTTCAAGAATTTCGCTCTTGGAATCGAGCTAAATTCGTTCCCAATTGGTTTTTATAGGCAAGGGGAGTGAGAGCTAGTTAACTTTGAGAGAGTAGCTTTCGGCACGCTCTTACAGAGAGAGAGTTGTCGTTGTCAGATGCGTGCAAATACCAACAGCGTTCATTCTTAAGTATGGTTTCAAATATTCCTTTAAAGTCTTTTATTTTGAGAATTATACGTACTTGGATCAAGTACTAACTCTGTACCAAAGGTACACAGAGTATATTAAGTTTGTTTAAAAGTATGTAACAGGGAGAAGAAATCGTTTCCGACCCTATAAAGTATATATATTCTTGATCAGCATCAACAGCCGAGTCGATATAGCCATGTCCGTCTGTCCCTCCGTATGAACAAACAGATCTCAGAGATGGTAAGAGACAGATGATTCACATGTATGGGACAAGGCAGATCAAGTTTATTTTAAATTTTTGCCACGCCCCTTCCCGCCCCCACAGTTTAGAAAAAACGTTATATCTCCCACAGTTTTGAAGATAGAGACATTTAGTTATCAAGATTATTCATCGATTTGCCGCAGGAATGATAAAGATCGGATGAACGATACTCAAGTTATGACGAATACAAAGTTCTGCTACCGCCGGTACAGAGTATATTACATTTGGGCTTGACCGACTTTCTTACTTGTTTTAACCAGCAACAGATGTTGAAGCTGTTTGTTGCTATTAAAAATTTGCACATTAAACGCGACGTGATCAAGGAAAATTGGGTATGACGTTATACTTCCTCACAATTATTTGTATAACCTTCACAATTTATTGGTCCGGTTCCCAGACCTTTTTGAGTAATAGTTCGGGATTGGTAAACTTCCTTCATTAAATTTAAACTTAAACTTGAAATGCAGTGCGAGTAAAACGATATTTTTATAAACGATTTATCAAAAATAAAATGGCTATGGTCACATTGAAATTAGCCGTTCTGTTCATCTGTGTCGTTTCTATAGAAAACACAAATGGGTTTTAAGGATCACTTTGAAAAAAAAAAGAATAATAACTAGACATCGGAATTTATGCACTTTTTTTAATGAAGGTTGATTGAGGTGAAAATTTGGATTTATACTAATTATATAACCCACTTTCCATTGGAAACTGCATATTCAATATATGCAAACAAATATGCAAAATATGCAATAAATATGTAAAATATGTAATTGTATAAAAAATGTATAAAAATTGAGAAATTTACAAAAATTCATATTCTTGAGCTTAGATTATTATTAAAAATATATAGATGGCATATATAGACAGTTAAATGGGACTTATAGACCGAGCAAATGAAAGCTGTGCCTTAAAAGTTCTAAAATATTGGGAAATTTCTAAATTGTTCATTAATTTCTGATTTTTATGAAGATTTTATGGACGGCTAGAGTACACGGGTAAATAAAGATGTGTTACAAATGGTCACAAAAATCAGAACTAGATTATCATAAAGAAGTGTAAACCGGCGGGTAAATACACTCAAAAAGCGTAATTAATTAAAAGTTAAATAAAAGTTGGACTTAGATCGTTTTTCAATAAAAATAAGATGTGTGCAATCAGAACTTAAATAAGACATGCGGTTCAAAATAGGCAAATATGCAAAATCCGTTGTCTAATAATAACTGTTCGACCTGGAAGTGGAAAGACAGTGAAAACATCTGGTAATACAACCAACTTAATTATTTGCAGGTAGCAATATGCTGCAACATTCCAACGACAACTTTAACCGTTTCTCGGAATCGCACTGTGAATACACAGTGTCCTTGCTATGGACGAGCTAAGAAAGCGTCAAACAGATTCTGACATTCCAGAAAGATGTGTAGGCCCTTTCATTCGAAACGTTGATACCAGATGGAACTCATCATTGGACATGATGATGGCTTTTATTAAGATGTCTGAACTAGTGTCAACTGTATTATTAAAGCGCAACGCTGCGAGCAGAGGTGGAAACTCCAGAAATGCTTACCGAATGTGAGCTAAACATCACGCAAAACTTAATCAAATTGTTGCACCCCTTCAAAGAAGTGACTGAAAATGAGAATAAGTTTGGCAATTCCTCTTACTACATTGATGCTTCGAAAACTAGCTAAAGTTGAAGCAAAAACAGAGTTAGGAGAGACAACAAAAGAACTGTCTTAGAAAGCTGCAGAAATACGTCTTTCTATTAGTAAATCCAACCACTTCCTTGCAAAAGCCACGCTGTTAGATCCTCGCTTTAAAAGGACATACTTTACTTCAAGGATTCTACTGCCAATGCAGTTCGCTATATAATTTCCGAAACTGGGAACTTCATGTTCCAACCCAAACAAAACAAACCAAGTCAGTCAAAGGTATGTGCTTCTGTTAGATTTTGAAAGTTCCTCGAAAGCATGTTTTCAATTCATAAGATTCCTCTTTACAGACTATAACTTATGCAGGTGAGGAATCAGACTGGGAGGGCACTAAGGATGTCGCACAGGAGTACAATTCACCGTATAAATCATTCTCTAAAGAAATGAACGAGTACTTAGAGAAAGTCAACTTAGCCCACAACATGAACTCAATAGCTTATTGGAGAGCTAATATGGTTGAATGGCCCAAGATGTCTGAAATTGAATTTCGATACTTTATTGCGCCTGGAAGTTCAGTACCATCTGATCGTATTGTATCCGACGGAAACCGACACCCGCAGCAGAATGACTGGCGAACACATTAAGCAGCGGAGCTTTTTAAAATCAATGTCAACCCATTGGTAAACAGCAACAAACAATTAATTTGTCTATAGAAAGAATCAATCTGTCATTTGATAAGTGCTCTGAAAATCTATTATAATTTCAGAAAACCAACCTTTGATATCTTATATATTCTTGATCAGCATGACGAGCTGAGTTGATATAGCCATGTCCGTCGGTCCGTCTGTTTCTATGCTATTTCCTCAGTCAGTTTTAAAACTAACTTAGCTAAACTTAGCACGAATCCTTTTGGTACAAATACGCTGCACAATTGTCGGAACCGGCCGGATCGGATGACTATAGCATATAGCTGCCAAAGGAACTATCGGACGAAAAAGTAGTGTTAGTAAGAAAAATTTGTTTGTCTTCAAAGCAAACGTCCCCAAACCTCGTATTTATAAGTTTTCTATGCTTCTTCACAATTCCACCATGTTTTATGAACATCGGCCAACTATATGGTATAGCTCCCATACAAAAGATATGACTGAAAAAAAGTCTTAGTAGGAAAAACTTTTCTGTTTTTAGTGCTATCGCTCCCAAGCTTGTTACTGATCAATATTATATGCTACCACACAATTTTGTCAATTATGATCCGAATCGGATGACGATAGACTATCGCTGCCATAGGAAGTATCGGACGAAAAAGTAGTTCTAGTGGGAGAAACTTTGTTGTTTTCAATGGTAGCGTCTTAATACCTTTCAGTTGTGAATATTATCAGTTTTCACACAATTTTGGGGAGTTTGGTCAAAATCGGTTGAATATATCGTATAGATGCCATATTATATACTGGCAATCAAATAGGCAAAGTAGTGGCGTCATCTTATGCTGAGTTTGGTAAATAACTCAGCTAAGAATGTACGACGAAAATCATTTAAATCCTTAATATAAACTTCTGTCGAGCCGAAGTTTGCTTTCCTCTACTTTTTTTTTATTGAATTTTATAAAATACCCAAAATTTGTCCCTCTAGACCAGAATACGCCCTTAAGGTGTTTGCCAACTGAGCAGCAACTGACATTAATTTTGCCTTAGCCTGATTCTGTGTGAATCAAATAAGCGAATCCGTATCGCAACAATGCTTCAGCCTTAAATCGTAAACCGCTTACCACAGTCACAAGTCTCCGGTCTGACCTCGACTACTGTGGCTGGGTTTGGTCATCTTAAGCCAAAATTGCACACATGACGCTTATTACTACCGCAAATCTAGAGGAGGAGACCGGCGCTACTGTTTGTGTTTGTTCTAGTGAATTATGGCATACTTTGCGGCGCTTGCGGCTGCCAAACACACCCAACGCTCACGCACACTAATGGCAAATGATGTCCCTGGCTACCCACATAAAAAATACTTTACAGAGATTTCTTAATACTACACACACACACACAGTGCTCCACTACGTTTTGTAGTCTCCCCAAGGAAAAACGCAACGACTAGAAACTCTTTGAAAAAAAAGAAAAATTTCATTTGCAATAAAAGTTTTTGGACAGACGTCTCCACTCCGCTGAAGTTAATAATTTCACTAACGTAATTTTCAAGTTCAGGCAACGTCAGAGCCCGACAATGGCAAAGTTCTCTTTGCTGCTGGTGCAACTTTTCAAATTTGGTTGTTTGTTTTATGAACTTCAACAGCTTAAGCCAATTTTGTTTGAAACAAAAACAGCAAAAGTGGGATGCGGACAGTTAAATGATATCCAAGCCAAAACAACAAAAGCAACAGACGATATTTTATTAAGAGCAATGTGTGCACTGAATTTCTGGAAATGTCACTTTGGCTTGGCATGTGTGCTGGAGCGGTGAGGAATAACATCTGCAAGGGGTGGAGTAAGCTAGTCATAGAACTTTAGCTTACTTCAAAATCAGACGCGTAGACGCCAATACAAATTAAGAAAATATTTGTGAAATAACAAGAAACACAAGAAATATAAAACCGATTTTTGTTTGTGTGTGTGCTACGAAACTATTCACCGCCAATAACAAAACCTTCGCTCGGAGAGCAAAAGAAGAGAGAACACATATACAATTGATGTTGCACTACGCATAGCAATAAGCTATGCCTGATGCGGAAAACAACAACGAATGCGCGGCGTGCGCATAGGGCATGGACACCTCTGCTCTGCCCGACAATATTCGGATTTTCCGCATCTCTTTCTTCTATTTATTGATTTTTAATAAATGAATTTCTTCATATGAATTGGTCTCCCTTCAAATTGAATTCGCTCCTGGATTCCTTTTTTTTTGTACGTTTTTTTTGTTGAAGTGTGTTTTGAGTGGCCACCAAAATGGCGACATGTTTGTTCAGTGCAAGCTGTCCCTTGCATTTCCGCCTTGCTCTTTAGGATGTTCGAGCGGAAGTTGTGCCATTTATGTGCAATTTTTGCTCATTTGCTGAAAACTTACACAAAAGGGTCACCAGAACTAAGATCTCTGGAGTTCATTGTTCGCCTAAAACTAATCCCTAACGGCTGGACAAGCGCACATGGCCATCAATTCCATGACAACCGAACATATGCTGGCTTAAATGGGTACAAAACATTAGACAGCAATAAATGCTGATGTTCTGCTGTAGGCCAGAGTGGGCTAAGCTGCTTAGGCCTGTCGCTAGGATTCCAAAACAAAAAAAAAAAACAGCAAAACAAATGGAGTCGGCTTGGCCTCGACCTCCTCCATGGTCATAAAAGTAATGGCCAAAAGAAAAACAACAACTGCCTGCGGCGCGGTGGTCAAGCGAAATTTTTATGCTCCCACGGTCAGCGCAAAAGATAAATAAACATAAATAAAAATAACAAATGCAATAATCATTAAGCATGCCTCATTGGTAGACATGTGGGCAGGGGATAGGGATGTGCGGCGTAATAAATGTTTAGCACACGCATTCAAATGAAAATGGTTGTTAAATTATGTAAGTAATATACGGTCATTCTGTCTGTGTGTGTGCAATAAACGATAAAACATGAACTTAATATGCAAAGGCCACGCAGAAATAGCAACAGCCGAAAAGTATGCTACACATTGGCCAATGCTAGAATGTTTTTGGTGGGCGTCTGTGTGTGTGCGTGCGAGAGAGAGAAAGACCTCGCGAGGTAACATTGTTTTTGTTATCAATGCATGAGTAATTGGACATCAGCTGCATGGCCAAATGTGAATGCACGGCTTTGCGATTTTGCAATGGCGAAGAATATGAAAGAAATGTTGAAAACAGACAAAAACATTTCGGTGATTCGAGACTTTTGCTGATCTAACAGATACTGCATAACACAAGAGTTAAATTACCAATTCCAAAAGGCTTCGATTTTGAATTTGCTTTTCCTATGCCTGCAGCTAGATTTCGTATATGAATAAAAATCGTAATTTCGGCTGTCGTTTGCATTGTCAGCTTTGGACCAAAATTTTCGTTCTCAATTCCAATACTTGTTTTTAGAAACGACCACAGACCAGTTAGGGCTGGTTCGGTGTAGTTTCTCATAACATGGTTTTCGCGCTATTTTAATCGTGGTGCTCTTTTCAGTTCAGTCGATCACGATTCCTATACCACAGTTCAGCAAAATCCAACTTATTTAAAAACCCTTAAATTATGATAAAAGGGACCTCTGCATATGATGTTAACAGTCATGTTTGCCCATTCTTGCCCATTTCTTAAAAACTACGTTCTACAGAACAGTTCCAGTTACTAAGAACGACAGAAAATTCCTTTCTTCACAGAATTTCACTTAAATAGAAACAAATTGTAGCAGCACATGAGCATTCAAGCAAAGCCAAGGTGTTTCTAAATATATGAAATTCTGTGACGAAAGTCGGCAAGCGCTTTCAGATGATTTTGTGAAAATACATTTTATTTATATATGGAAAAATATGCACTAACTGTGACTAGGTTAGGTTGCGATGGCTGAGAGCGACAAATCGCTCTCTCACTTAGGCCACATTGAGCCCATTGCCCATATATATTCCCTATTAACCCTTTTTTAAAACTGAGGGGGGTCCCCGTCACTGAACCATTGTGTGGACAGAATGAATTTAAGTAGAGCAGGGATCTCAAGCCCGGATGTCTCCGAGAGGTTGAGTAGCAGAGGTTGACCAAATGTCCTGAGTCTCTTTCTACTCAAGGCGGGGTAATGGCAGAGAAGGTGTTGTACCGATTCCTCCTCTTCTTCGTATCCGCAACTTCTGCAGAAGTCATGGTGAATGACGCCTAGGCGTGCTGCGTGTTTGCCAATTAGACAGTGACCCGTAAGGGTCCCCAGAAGTGATATGTGGTCTCTTCTGTGACGTAAAAGTGTGTTAGTACGTTTTTGGTCGAATGTTGGCCATGTAAGCCTCGCTACTGCGCAGAAGGAAAGGTTTTTCCACCGATTCGTAGCTAGACGAAGTGTTTCAGCTTTTGCGTGAAGCTTATATGTCGCAATAGGTATCCCTATCGTGCTCTTCTCTGAAAGGAGCTCGATGGTGGTACCTATTCTGGCCAGTTTGTCCGCAGACTCATTTCCTTCTATGTTGCGATGTCCAGGCACCCATATAAGGTGTATACTGAAATGTCGTGCGATCTCATTCAGAGATAAGCGACAATCCGTAAGTGTTTCAGCATTGTTGGTATGTGAGTCAAGTGCTTTAAGTGCGGCTTGACTATCTGAGTATATAAATACATTTCCTTCTTTGACCGCGAGTGTGCTAAGGCAGGTGGCAGCTTCCTGGATGGCTACCACCTCTGCTTGGTACACACTACAGTGATCAGGAAGGCGGAACGATAAGTTCAATTCTAGGTTGGGAGAGAAAATGCCCCCTCCTACTTTTACGTCGAGCTTAGAACCATCAGTGTAGATGTTAATGGCGTTAGCTCTGCTATGGGGAAGGTTGTCCCAATCGTGTCGGCTTGGGATATGGACGTCGTATAATTTGTCGAACGTTGTTTGTGGTATACAGTAGTCTGTATTTAGTGGTACACCCTCTTGGTCTTCGAGTATGGTAGAGTGTCCCGAATTACCCCTGTTCCAGGCATCGGATTCTCTTAGTCTTCGGGCTGTTGTGATAGCCATTTGTTTTGCTACAAGGTCTAGTGGTAGAAGGTGAAGAATAGTATTTAGCGCTTCCGTTGGTGTCGTTCGGAGAGCGCAGCTTATTCACATTTCCGCACTTCTCTGTACTTTGTGCAGCTTGTTCAGGGCTGATTGTTTCCTGAGTGCTGGCCACCATACACTCAGAGAAAAAATAGAGAATTTCGCTCTTGAATCAAGAGCATTCGTTCTCAAAAGTACGGTAAGAGTGAAAATTCTTGATCCAAGAGCGAAATTCTTGATTCAAGAGTGAATTTTTGATCCCGACATTCCCGATTCATGAGTTTCAGCTCTTGATCCAAGTATGAATAATTATTGATTCAAGAGTTTCAGTACTTGATCCAAGAACGAAAAATTCTCAAAATAAAAAAATTATAAAGAATATTTGGGGTGGGGGGTGAGCGAGACACGACCGACCCGACCCGACCGACGTGGTCCGCGTCTCGTCTCCCTCCCCCCCGTCCCACTCACCATTATCAACCACACCAACCCCAACCACCACCACCCACCAAACTTTGTTTTAAACTGTGATTGATTTTGAGATAACCACATAGATATTTTTTTTCTTTTTTTACTCTTCTGGGGCTTGAACACGGTACCTCGAAAGACTGAAAAACACACAGGCGACGGCCAGCTTATCGAGCTCAGCTATCTGCCGTAAGGTAAAAGACGCGACGAAATCACACTTATAAATAAACGCAGTTGCCTTTCGTACGCATCGAACAACAACAAACTGCGCATGCGCTCTCACTCTCTGCGAGAGCGACTCCAGCGCTGTTCTCTCAAAGTTAAGTTGCCCTCACCCCCCTTGCCTATAAAAAACCAAAATGAGAAGGTTTAGAACGAATTTATCTCGATTCCAAGAGCGAAATTCTTGAAAATTCAAGAACGACTAATTTTTTTTTCAAATCATTCGTTCTAGTTTTTTCTTAGTGTGTAAAGCCAATGTACTATGGAGGTGGAAAATCCCCAATTGCGGCCTATGGCCTTTTTGCAAGAGAAAGGAGCAATGGTTGCCTTTTTAATGCGTTCATTTATGTTGTCGTTCCAGAGTAGTTTCCTATCCAAAACGACACCCAAGAGTTTGGCATTGTCACCAAATGCAAGGCTTACTCCGTTGATTTTAGGAGTGACGAGATCAGGAATTTTGTACTTCCTGGTGAAAAGCACTAATTCCGTCTTATCTGGGTTTACGCCCAAGCCACAAGAAGTTGTCCACTGAGCAAGTGTTGTCAGTGCGGTCTGCATGAGGTCACACAACGTTTGAGGAAACATTCCACATTTACATATGGCAATATCGTCCGCGTAAGCCACCACTACGTGTCCCTCCGCTTCCATTGTCACTAACTGTTCCCAAGATTTTAGTGCAAAGAGCTCAAATAATCAATAGTTGTATGATTCCTGTGTCCAGTCTGGGGGAAAAAGATTTAGAGGCGAGGTACAAATTTTTCAAAAGCAATCGAAGATCATGCTAGGAAATAGAGCCGGGTAGCTAATATAACGGATGTGTTACAACGCTCTGTTGGGTTTATCGGATCCATTACCTTCTAGTCTGCACCTGTAACAACGCCTGAAAAAGAAGGAACGTTTGCCAGTAGAAGTCATTTCTCTACTACAAACACAGACTGAAAATGAAAAAATTTTTCGAATGATTTTAATTTTTCAACATCTTTAGATGAAGATGATAGTGAACTTGAAGAGGACATTGAAAATATTAGTTTGGAGGAAGAAAACTGTAATAAAAATTTAAAAATACGGAAGAATAACATATGTCTTCACGCATTTTGATTACTGATAGGGTAAAAAATTAAAAGGGCGGGTTGGGGTGAATTCTTGGCACAATCGTCCAGAAATTTTGTCGAAAATTATATTTTGATCTAAGCACAATTTGTACCAAATTTGAATATAATATATCAATATTTAGATTGGGGTGACGACATAATTTTGACAGAAAAAAACGACACAATTTCGTGCGAAATAATCTCGTTTTGTTTTGTCGGTTTTTCGAGTCCAAATGCACTGGGCGAAATTATGTTGTCGGAATTATGTCGCTATGCCTTTAGATTGCATGCCAAAAAAAAATCGCAAAATTCCCTAATGTGCTCTGTAAGCATCACCACATACCCAGTTTTTCAAATAAAGCCTCAGTTCGCATTCAATGAATATTTTTTTTAATAGCAGCACACAGCGACAACAATTTTAACTTAGTTTTTAATAGCATAGCGTAGTGGCAAACGTAAGCTTTTTATCGCGAAGAGTAGAAACCGAATTTTAAACGGCTATTCGTAAAAATTACTCAGCGGTTTTTATACCCTTGTAGAGGCCCTCTACTAGAGGGTATATTAAAATTGTCCAGATGTTTGTAACGCAGAGAAGGAAGCACCTTCGACCACATCAAGTTTATACAGAGTGGTCCATCTAGTGTTTGGAATTTGAACTACTCATAATTTGACTTTAAAAACGTCAAATGTCATTCGGAAAGCAACTAATATTTAGTAAAAACTTTGACATTTACGAAATGGGTCGCTATTCGCTTGAAGAAAGTTGGGAAATATTAAAAACATATTATATTTCCAAAGTGGTGAGTCCTCGACTCAAACTGTGTGAAATTTGAAAAAAACATTTATCAAAAAAAAAGTGCCGAAAACTCAACTTGTGGATCAATTCGTGAAGCAAGTTCGTGAAACTGGAATGTTGGTGGATAAACCAACCCGTGTACGTACTCGTCCGGTGCGCTCAACCGAAAACATTGCTGCGGTTGCTGAAAATGTGCGTAAACAGCCATCGACGTCAACTTGCCATCGACATTTCGCGCACTTCTTTGATGCGAATTTTGCATAAAGAATTTTCCATAAAGCCATACAAAGTTCAATTGGTGCAGCAGCTAAGTCGCAAATTGGGCGGAAGATAGTTTGGCCGAAGATGACGAATTTGACCGAAAAATCATCTTTTCGGATGAAGCATATTTCCACCTCGGTGGTTTTGTTAATAAACAAAATTGTCGCATCTGTGGCACAGAAAATCCGCATATCGTCGTCGAGAAGCCAATGCACCCACCACGTGTCACTGTTTGGTGCGGATTTTGGTTTCGAGGCATAATTGGTCCATTTTTCTTTGAAAATGAAGAAGGAGCCACCGTGAATGGTGAGCGCTACCGCTCTATGTTAAGTGATTGGTTCCTCGAGGAAATTGAAGCGGAAAACTTGCCACACAGCGCACGCCACAATCGATCTTCTGCGCCCTATCTTCGAAAATCAAATAATCAGCAAATATGGAGATGTGAATTGGCCGCCATGAAGTCGTGATCTCACACCGTTGGACTATTATCTTTGGGGAGCGGTCAAGGACAAATGTTATGCAAACAATCCTGAAACAATTGATGAGTTGAAGAACGAGATTCGAGTTGCTATTGCTGACATACGTGCCGAAAGAATTGAAAATGTTCTCAAACATTGGGTGGATCAAATGGGCTACTGTCAAGTCAGCTGTGGTGGTCATTTGACCGAAATTGTTTTTCATAAATAAATGACATGAACCAACCTTTCCAATAAATGTTCAACCTTTAAAAAATATGGAGTCGTTTTGTTTTATAGCAAAATTAAATTGAAATTTTTAAATGGACCGCCCTGTAAATACACTTAAAGTGGAATGTAGAACAGAAACAACAGGTGTATGAAAGAAATAACAGGTGTAGTCTAGGCAACAGGGTCCACTATATTGTAGGATTGATGGTGATCCTAGAAGATTTTCGTGTGTTGTGTACGAATCTGTTTTCGGAAATGGTCCGTCATATTTAGGTTTTTGGTAATTTGAGCTTAAAGTTACTTAAAATGCCTATTTTGACCCCATTTAGGGGCGTTTTCTGAAAGACATGTACTTTTATTTTGACACTCTTTGATAAAATCGTATAGTACTATATCTTAGCCGTAAAATATATTCTCTTAAACAGCTCTACGATATTCTTATACGAAGAAATCCCATTTTGAATAAATGTGATAAATGCGGCATGATTTTATATTGATCACAAGTATGCAATGGGTGTTGTTGAAAATTTACATTAGAATTCTATACAAATTACAACCCTGTTGTACTGTTTTCGCAAAGCATAACATGAATTCCAAATGGTATACCTTCGTTATAAATAATCGTAGAATTGTTTGGGATAGGTTATTTCAAAGTAAAGGAGTAGTACTTTTTAATAATATCAAAAAATTTAAAAATTTAAGCTCAAATTAATTAAAGTCCAGACGTGATGGAATATTTCCGAATACAGATGCGCGTTTTCAGTACACTTCTAGAACCTACCCTGCCATATACTGAAAATGCTTTATGCCTTGTGTAATTGAAGTATCTTTCAACCAAACCAAACCATAATCTTCGGTAGATTTTGCTTCTTTTAAACATTTTTAAAAGTACGACTGTTTGGTTCGCGGTTTGGAGTACGAATAATTAGTTTGCTTCGGTTCAAAACCGGCTTACTCACCTATTTAAGTCCCCATTTCTCAAAAATCAATGGTAGTCAAACACCGGAATAATGTGTTGTTCGTAGTAACCCATGATACAAAAAATAGAAGGCAGTGCAATGCGTCGCTTGTCAAACAAAACTTAAAGTGTAACGTCACAGACTCACAATTTTGTGTTTATTAACATTTTTTCAAAAGTTCGCTCCGGTAACCAAAATGAAAATGAATTTAACTTATATCAACAATTGAAATAAATCAAGTTAAATCTTAAAAATTCAAATTCCCAATCTAAGACTTAGCACAAAGTTATGCGCATGCGAAATGGAGCAATTGCTACTTTGTATTCATTGTATCATAGTAATAACCTGAGTTTAAGTACTTTGGCTGTCTCAATGCCAGGCTAACCCAATATCAGTTCCCAGACTTACTAATAATGTTCTCGAAAATGAATCGAAATCAGATCGATTTTATTTTTTATATTCTCAAAATGAATCCAAACATTTCTTACGCTATATTTGTGTTCAATTTCAATCGAATACTCTCGTATTTTTCTATCTGTGTGGGATTCATTTGTGTTTTTTAATCCACCTTTTAACTTGCCACATTTGCTGAATCGATTTCGATAGCTCATAAAAAGGGCCAACATTTATACATTTTTTTATGACGCATAATTTGCATAAATCGATACGAATTACAACGAAAAGTACAGACATAACCATAAGCATAGCCAATGCAAGTGCAGCTTATAAACGACCCTCAAATGTCTACTATTCGTTTACTGACGGAAACTGTGTACTTGGACGCTAATATATTGCCTCATGATGTGCTTTATGGGCTGCATTGGTCCGAGCTGCCAGTATGAATCGTGCCATTTTGTATGCTAACGAACCCCTAGTCAGTAGTGTCTGTGTGTTAACCACAAAACCATAAATTTTCATCAGTCTGTTTTGCAAAATTTGCGCGTTCCAATTTTGAACTATGAACTTTTTGGATTTCGAGTTTTCGTTGACTAATTGCTGATTGAGCTGCGAGTGAAAGCAAGCTAATCAAGGCATGGGACATTTCATGTTGAATAACAGACCCCCACACACACACATACCCACTCACTCGAATACATGTGCAAGTAGTACATAAAAGCATCAGCCTCTCCCTTATGTCAAATGGATGTTGTGGCTCTAACTTCAGCAAATTATGTGCGCAATAAAAAGTGGCAACAACAAAGTGCAATAACTACAACACACGACACTCACATAAGTGGCTAGCACATCCGGGCAGCTAGTTGCTCTCGCTTGCTACTCCTCCACCCGCCGTCGTTTCTGTTTCTGACTCGACCGTGTTAGTTTCTCAAGTGCCTCTGTTCCATGATGCATGAGCAAGGTGAGTCTACATAAGAGGGCACTTTCTGCTTAGCAAAGAGTTGTGTCAGCATCAACAGCTGAGCCGATATAGTCAGGTGGGTCTGTCCGGGTAAGAGAGCGCAAAATAAGATCTGCATATCAAGTTAATATTCATATCTGAGCTGAGTCTACTCTGCCTTGCCTCACCTTCTTATAGCTTGATTCTTGTCCTTCGCCTTGTGTGTGCCAGTTCGCATTGAATTAACTGAAGTGGCCAATGAGCGGAGGCGTTCATGTGGCCAGTACTTGGCATTTATGGATCAGCCTGTCAGTGCAAGCACATTTGTCAAGGGTATTCATTTACTGTTGCATAAGACGGCATTAACTTGGTTAAAGTATTAGGCAATAACGTCGACTATGCATTCTGTTCTCTCCGTTTCGCTGGTCCAAAAGTTTTTCTCCTAATGGACTCGCCTACGCCCAAGCCATCAAAGAGAGATACAAAACTATGCAACAGCAACTGCCCCACTAGAATATGCAAGCACAGTCAACTCAAAGGATAGTCAGCCCAAAGGACACAACTCCACCACAGATGCAGCAGCTGGCACACTTGTTGCTTGGGTGCTTGTACAACGTTGTTGAAAAGTAAAATTATTAAAACTTTTTGAATTACCACCAAAGAGTCGCGGCAACGAGCTAAATGACGTCGACAACGTTGTTCGTTTGCCAGAACTGCATAAAACAGTAAATTAAATGCGAATAAAAACGGCACAAAGTTAATTTATGCATCGCAGCAACTGAAACTGGACGCAGTTGCTCGCGCTGAGAGCTGGCTGAAAATTGTCCTCTGAAAGCGGAACACCGAACGCCATATTAGATTCAAATGCATTTCCCTGTCGGTCGACACCTCCCGTTTCCGCCAGATGCGGCGCTGCTGGCGCTCCGCCCGCACTTCCGGAAATGAACAGCAAACTTTTCAATTGAGTTTTCCGCCATCCGTTGCTACAGCTCTACGGCAATGGTAACGATAAAGTTTCCACATTATTTTTGTTTATTTTGCTTGTTTATTCATAAAATACAGTCAAGTCAGGGTCCATGGGTCGACAGGGCGGCGAGGTCACTAATTGAGCTTAGTTTTTGGTGGGTGGGTAGGGGGTGAGGCACTTAACACAAAAAAGTTAATTAATTTGCGGGGCAATCTTTTGTAACAAGGCCGAGACAAGCAAACAAAACAATCAAAGCTCATAAATTCCAGACAAAATAAGCAGTCAGGATTTGGATTAAGCTCGCTGGTCCATTGTGTGCGGCAGATGATAATGATGCCATTTACTAGGCTAGCGGAACCAACAACAACAACAACAGCAAGAAGAACCATAAACCTGCATACATCAATGGCAATCATGAAAATTGGACAAAAATGGCAAATACATTTTAGCCTAAGAACACCAAATCCACAGATCCAAGCAGCGGAAGAGAAAATAAAAGGAAGAAGAAAAAGTTGTTGCCCTTCCGCCGGGCGCTAGAGTTCGGGGCACATCCGCCGCTGGTCATTTCAATCAATTTACTTGCACATACACACACCCTGCCTGATACTCGGATTGTATTCGGGTTCTTTTTTTTTTAATAAACGGTCTGTGGGAATGGATGAAGCTCAACAGAAATTCGCTGGCCGGAAATGGCAGTCATGACGGAAACGAAGACACATTGTTGCTGTGTCCCAGAGCAGCAACTACATATGTGAGTGTCAGTGTACCTATATGTGTGTTAGTATGAATGTGCATGAAAAGTACAACTTAAGCAGTTATTTGTCATGTAGCAAGCTCTCCAAATGCCTGACAAAGAAATGTTTGCAGCTCAGCAAAACACCGGAAGTCGTAAAAAGTATTTCAATTTAGTGCAAAATGTCACAATTGGAGCTGCCATCGCTGTGGCCGGACCTGGCTGATTGAAGAGCCTGCCATGTTTGGCTGCCCACCATTTACAGTGAAGGAACACTATCCGAGCTAACGTGTACCAAATGGTGGAAGCTTAAATGCTATGCTAAGGTGCGTTATATATGTGCCAGTTTGTTTGTACTAAAAGTTTAGAGCAATGGGAATCGATGACCATTTGCCTTGAACGTAAAAACACTTATATTCTGAACCGGTTTTTTCCCTCTGTAGGCCAGGAATCTAATTTTTGGTCCAAAAATTTTGCTGCTCGGGAAGGGCGGGAAGGGCGCGAACACTCCACCGCCCCTTTTCTAATGCTGTGAAGGAATCATCTTCGACCGAAACTATATGTATATTCTAGATCAGCATCAACAGCCGATTCGATATAGCCATGTCCGTCTGTACGTACGTCTGATTCTATGCTATCTTCTCCGTGCCACGATTAACAAGTTCTCCCGAGAGATAGCGACCAAACCATAGTAAAGAATGTAGCCATAAGCACTTAGCACTGAAGCACTCTGCAAGCAACTAGCCCTGTGGTCAAGTGGAAAGCCATTCGCTTAGAAGGTAGAGGTCGTCAGTTCGAATGCACGGCCAAACAAAGAATAATAAATTAACATACATTTTTGAATACACTTGAAAAGTGTGCTATTATTATGCTCAGAAGTTTTCAACGCATAGAAGGAACCATCTTTGACTACATAAAGAATATATATATTCTTGATCAGCATGTCGAGCCTAGTCTGTTAGTCTGTATCAAGGTGCATTTACTACTTTAAAGGTGACGTACTCACCACAGCTACTCTCTTTCGAGGGGCCTTATTTTTGACAGTATGTATGTTGCTACGCAAACTAGTTTTTCAGTTTTAAAGTTATCGAGCTGAAATTTGACATTTGTGAAAGGTCGGTCGGAAAATGTGTCTTAGAGATAAATACTTTTTGTTTTTAATGGTAGCGAGTTCAAAATTAGAAGTAAATATTCAGATTCTGAATTCACTAATTGCAATTGTGACTGCAATGGCTGCAATTATGGCTGGTTTGTCATTGTACACGAGAGACTTCACGTAGCTCCACAAAAAATTGTCTAGTGCACACAAAAAATAGTAATCATCAAAATGACACTATTTAGTCATCAATTTGATACTATATCGCATAAAATTCTCTTTAATACTACAATTATAAAATTGATATTATCGAAAGTATTAAAATTATATTTCGAGGATATCGAACGATACTTACTTGTATCAAGTTGACACTTTTTGTACCCTTGTAGAGGGTATATTAAAATTGTCCAGAAGTTTGTAACACATAGAAGGAAGCATCTGCGACGACGAGCTGAGTTGATATAGCCTTATTTAAAATTTTGAAAATACACAATTTTACCCTTTTTAGGGGCATAACTTCGGAATAAATCTCAAAAAAATCTCTAATTTTAGGGTTAAGCTCATAACAATCAAATAATTAGGGAGCCCTTTGGGTCAATTAACATCCAATTCGGAGACATCAACTCAGAAAACATCTTTTTTTTGCTTGGAATACCCAATATATAAATTATACAAGCTGTAAGGGTATATTAACTTCGTTCGAGCCTAAGTTAGCTTTCCTCTATTTTTTTTTATTAATTTCGTAGTATCAATTTGATACTAGGTCTTATCAATGTGATATTTTAATTGTCAAACTGTTAGTATTATTTTGATACTAGCTTTTATCAATTAAATATTTTTTATTATCAAGTTTGTAGTACCGAATGAATTCTCTATAGACTGAGATTAACATAATATTTTAAAAACTTTTTACTTTTATTTTAAACTCTTACAACATGTATTTTACTTACAATAATGAAATTATATTGTAAGGAGTGGGCACTTCACTATGGGAAGCATTGTTCTCTCACTCAGAAAGTAACTGGACTGACTCTCACTTTGGGCATCATCTTGAAAAGTGCAGAAACAGCCACAGCGGCATTGTGGCGTTTTATATGTCCTGTCTAAAGAGTAACATTTGTTATTTACATATTAAACTTACCTTTTTAATATAGACGACAGTCATATTGAAATCCATGAACTTATTTTTAGCACGTCGTTTGAGAAAGTGTCCTCCATAGCAATTACTTTTAACTAAGTATAAATTTGTTTGTAATAAATTCAAGCAACTAAATGTGACAAGTATCGCCAACAGAGAACGGCTTCGTTCGATTGCAAAACGCTCATACATTATTCAACAATCGAATAAACAGGTTTCGCGCTCTATTCATCAAACTTGCATACTCAACATGTTTGCAGCAGAGTTTTATTCGAACCAATTGTTGGCACTCTGATTAAAATCATGTTCGACTTCATTCCAACCAGTTCGGCTGATTGTTCGTTTGGCTCAACGACGATTGTTTAGAGTGAGCGAAAATCACCTCGTATGAATAAACTTTTGTAAAGACGCATAGGCGCTGCTGGCAGATATGGAAAGAGAGAGAGAGAGAGCAATGCTCTGGCATTGCTCACGATGCGCTGGCCAGTCAATTCTGAGTTTTGTTCGATCGAACACACAATGCGTTTGCCGGTATGCATCTGATTATATTCCATACTGAGTTTTGTTCGATGAATAAATATGAACATACACGTTGGATCACATAACGCCGCTCGATGCGATTGCGTTGTGAGTTGAATATATTCAGCTCTGAGTTTTGTTGCTTGATTAAATGTGAGTAAGAATTTTTGTGTATGAGCCAATCAAGAAAAAAGTGATTTTTGCAGTTCTCTGATCGCCAACTGAGATATTTGGCATGCTTCGTTTCACATAAGCACGACTTTTCGAATTTTCATCAAATATCAAATTAATATTTGAAGTTTCAAATTAAAACCCAGAATATTAATTTGATACTCTATAGGTTTATATTGATACAAAAATAAATGATACTAGTTTCAGTTTCAATTTGAGACAACGTGTATCAAATTTATATTGATACAAATTTTTTTGGGTGTGGGGTCAAATCACATGATCTTGGCGGCCAATGGAATGGTCCAAAACGTGAATTTAATTGCTCGCCTCTCAATCGGTCCATCAATCTTGAACTGCCTCTGGCTGCCTTTCAGACCGAATTCGGAAATTCTGTTCATAATATCTTGATAGCCTGTTAGGTGGGTCGACGTAAAATGGACGTAATTTGCGAAACACATTTCTCATCGACGAATTTTGATATTAAAACTCAATGATTTGCAAGCGCTGTTCGTTTGTTTATGATGAAATGGCAAACCTTACTGAACATTTTTGGCGTTGCCACATATTATGAATCACGCATGGGGTGTCAAAAAACTTACACTGAAAAACCAAATACATTATAAAATACCCTTCTCTGGCTAGGAAATAAAAATGTAGAGTTTAGTGTTTTCAACGATGAATGGGGGAGAGGACCTAGTATCTGTAATGAACAGGAGGTATATTGGTGTCGGCTCTTAGTTTTCTTTCGATGAAGTCCAATCAGACATCAAGCTATTTCAAACATATACTGCACGGTTATTTGTCCAATATGGACCCGTTATTAGGGCTAGCAAAGCAATCTCTCATACAGAATGAACATTGTTGCTACCTAAAATAAAACTATTGATACTACATAATTAAGCAAAACAAACTGGGGAAAATAAACAGAAGCATTATCCATTCATATACAATCGCTTAGATGAAGATGCTAGGCAGGCGTCTTAACCGTCCCAACCATGATTCATGCTCGACTTTGATGTACATGAATCCCTAACAAACAAACGTGCCTTTAAACTTTTCACCCCATCGCCAAAGGAATGCCGAACTTTAGTATTTCATTTGGAAAATATTACAAAATTTATTTCAAAAATTTAAAATTAAACTGGGAATTCAAACTTCTGCCCAATTTTCAAACTATGCTTACTACATAGTTAGATATGAAGCACGATTATACCCTATATATTATACACAAAATGATATACAAACAAAACCTTCAAGAAATAATAATACAAAGAAATACTTGTCTTCAGGAATAGATTAGCGAAAGGCTTAATTAACTTATAATTCTTTTGATTCAATTTTAAAACGGAATCCATTCAATCCAAAAGACTTGTAATTCTCGATTCTATGCAATTTATTCGATACTTTATTTGAACGTACATTGTACGATTCTTAATTACCCAAAATATGAACACAAAGCATTCATACAGGTGACGATGAGAGCTCTCCTCGATTCTGCTGCTGGGGAGGTTACAATGTTATGTAAATCCTGATCTTGGGCAACTAAATCTTCGATCCAATTATGATCGTGACAAAATTTTGTGAGATTCCGGTAAATTGTTGAGTTGCCTTCATTTGTTTCACGCGCTAGATTAGTATTATGGATGCCTCAATTTAGGCATTCAACCAAATGCCAAAGGGCCGCTTGTCCACTCCTGCTAACTCCGGTATTCTCCGCGTACACAGCTTCCTACAAACATATTATACACACATCTGGAAGTCGAGGGCTTAGGCTGCTTGCGACACCTTACGACTTGATATCTCGAGCTTATGGCAGCGCTGCTAGGTCGGCCTGGCAGTGGTGATGCCTACCCCAAGTGGTTGGCAGCCCGACAGCGGTGCAATGCCTTTTGCGTGCTCCTGGCCAAGATTCCAATGCAAATGGTTGCCGAAGGAAAATCAAAATTAAACCTGGATTAACAGACAAATCTTTTTGATTCCACGAACCTAAACCCGAGCCGGACCACTTTTTCGAAAAAATAGGTTCGGTTCACAAAATTATGTAGTTTGCCCAACGACACACACAAGGAAATATAGCAATTCCTTGTAATCTGACTGCTATCATTCACGAATCATTTATACATCATTTATACTATCACCGTCGATAATGGAGCGATTATGGTTCGACAACTTTTAAATGACAACTGCAGAGCAGTAGAGGAATGCTACTATGAAGAATGTAAGGTTGATGAAGGTTGCTTATGTGAATCAAAAGCATTTCTTGATTTGGACGTTGACCAAGCTACCTCAATAGATTCCATGGAGGACTCTATAATTGCAGTTCGTTGTGCTAAACTTAGTAGTTTACGATTTTTTTAAGGAAGTTTAGTTTGACATCAGTAGAGTTCGAACACTTTGTCAGAAACTCCGTACTCACACTAAATAAAATCTTTTGCTTATAGAAAAATTAAAAAAAAAAAAACCGATGGAACTCAACCTACAAAATGTGCCAACGATTACTAACTCTTTAAGATTTTTGCATTCAGAGTTCTTTAAAAAAGCTCATCTGATTCGAACGTAGATCAATATATAAGGTTGTCAAAAAAGTCTTGCGGTATTTTTATTGAATTTTCAATTGTTCATAAAATTGGTTATAATAATGCGATTTAAGTCAAATATGCGCCGTTTTGTTCGATGACGAGTTCCCAACGAGATGCCAACTTCATAATGCCCCTCTTATAGAAGCTCGCTTCCCTATTGGCAAAAAACTCGGAGAGCCAATTTTCACAGGACTCTCTTGTGGCCAACTTCCGACTACCAAGCTCGTTCGCCATGGACAGAAATAGGTGGTAATCACTTGGTGCGAGATCCGGACTATCCGGTGGATGCAAAAGAACCTCCCATCCGAGCTCCCGGAGCTTCTGGCGCGTCACCAAAGATGTGTGTGGCCTGGCGTTGTCCTGATGGAAGACAATTCGGCCTCTGTTGATCAAAGATGGCCTCTTCTGCATGAGTGCTGCATTCAAGCGGTCCAGTTGTTGGCAGTACAGGTCCGAATTGAGCGTTTGGCCATAGGGGAGCAGCTCATAGTGGATGATTCCCTGCCAATCCCACCAAACACACAGTAGAACCTTCCTGGCCGTCAATCCAGGCTTGGCCACCGTCTGGGCAGCTTCACCGCTTTTCGACCACGACCATTTGCGCTTCACGTTGTCGTACGTGACCCACTTTTCATCGCCAGTCACCATCCGCTTCAAAAACGGGTCGATTTTGTTGCGATTCAGAAGCGATTCGCATGCATCCATACGGGCAAGAATGTTTCTTTGCGTCAAGTCGTGTGGCACCCATACATCGAGCTTCTTTTTGAATCCAAGCTTCTTCAAATGGTTTATAACGGTTTGATGACTCATGCCCAGCTCTTGGCCGATGCTACGGCTGCTACTATGCCGGTCTCTTTCGATCAATTCAGCGATTTTATCGCAATTTTCGACGACAGGCCTTCCGGACCGTGGCGCATCTTTGATCACCTCTGCACCAGAACGAAAACGTTGAAACCATCGTTGTGCGGTGGAAATGGAAACTGTATCGGGTCCATAAACTGCACAAATTTTAATGGCAGCATGAGATGCATTTTTGCCTTTATCGTAGTAGTACTGTAAAATATGCCGTATTTTCTCTTTATTTTGCTCCATGTTTGCGACGCTATAACTCACGAACGACTAAAAACAAACAACAATAAATCAAACACGTGTTAGCGCGTGAAAAGAGCTTTCCAAAAAGCTCTAGCGTGAACCGATGCGACGAGTACAACTAGAACTACGCGCTTGCAAAGACAAGCTTGCGGAAATACCGCAAGACTTTTTTATAGACCTTTTTTGACAACCTTATATATAGGAGAATACTTGGTACATACAACTTAATCTATTTACAACAAGAAAGAAAGTCGGTCAAGCCCGACTATAACATACTCTGCACCCTTAATGTCGCAGCTCGCATTTGGTCACGAGTCAAACGGGTCACACGAGTCACACAACGCACAACGCAGTGCGCTCTCTAAGTCTCTCTCTCTCTCTCTCTCTCTCTCTCACTAAGATTGCTTCTGCTGAACGCAATGCTTAGGTTATTGGTGGGGTGGGTGGGGGGTGTTAACTGACCGTTTTTTGCTCATAACTTGAGTATTGTTCATCCGATCTTTATCATTCCTTCAGCAAATCGATAAATAATTTTGAGTACTAGATATCTCTAGAAATCTCGAACCATCTATCATCAAAACTGTAGGAGATATGACGTTTTTTCCAAATTGCGGGGGCGCAAGGAGGCGTGGCAAAAATTGAAAATAAACTTGATCTGCCTGCAAGTATAAGAAATATATGTCCTATACATGTCAAACCTCTATCTCTTACCATCTCTGAGATCTCTTCGTTCATACGGACGGACGGACAGACAGACAGACAGACAGACGGACATGGCTATATCGACTCGGCTGTTGATGCTGATCAAGAATATATATACTTTATAGGGTCGGAAATGATTCCTTCTCCCTGTTACATACTTTTGCACAAACTTAATATACTCTATGTACCTTCGGTACAGAGTATAAAAAGTTACCAAGAATTACTCATACTATACGGGATTAAGACAGCACGGGAAACGCCTGGGCTAACAACTTAGCACTCAGCACAGGTCCTGGGGGTGATCTGTCATCTTGCTGGGGAACCAGCAGCGTGGAAATATTGGTAGGGGATAGTCCCAAGGAGACACTTAAGCCAAGTTGATGAGGGACGCCTTCCATGGACCCAGAGGTCAGAGTGATGTCGTCGGTTAAGGCGTCTTCTGAGCCTGTTTGTAGCCAAATCAGAGGCAAGTCTATTGGAGTGGGCCACCAGTTGGTCATGATACCTGCTGGTATACATATTGATTTGGGCGCATAGCGGCAAACATCCAAATCGCTATATAAAGTTGTATGCCTCACATACCAAGGAGCTAGTTTCTTTCTTCTAGTTTCTTGAGTGTAGTGAAGCATGCTGTACCCCATAGCGGGATCCCCCTGGTCTAGGAAGGCATGATAATAGACTTGCAGACAAGGATTTTGGATAGCAACGGAAGTCCGCTACGAGGATTGAGAAGCCAATCGAGAAATTCTTAATGCGAGCTTACAAAATTCAACTTTAAATGACTCAATGTCCGATTGCGTAGAAGAAAAGTTCCAGGAACCGGTCCGCGAACTGAACCTGAGACTTTACAACGGGTTCGAATCCCCGGACCGAACCTTCTGCAAAATTTTAAAGCTTTGCAGCCTTGTTTATGCCTGTTATAATTGGAGGTTACGCATAATGTTCAATATAACTTACATTCAATACTTACCCTGTTATATTCTATCAAATTCCCACTGCACACAAAAAAAGAGGTTCTCTCCATCAAAATACATAAATAAATTGGCTTGCTGCTTGATGAGTATTTGGGTCTATACACGATCAGAGCAAATCACGGCTTTCTTTATAACAGCAGTCGCGTTGCGAAATGCTTTGAAAATTGCGACGACCATTACATTTCTTTCAAAAGCGATCATTGCTATAGAGAGCTTTCTTAATCTTCGCATGTCCTATTCTTTAACTTGCTTACCAAGAAATCTAGTTAAACATTACAAATATTTAATCTTCATATTAAGTGTTAGGACAAATACTTCGGTCAATTTAACCAATAGTATGTTTTGTACAATTCTGGCCTGCTTCTAATGGCCTGATACTTCTGAATTCTAGCAGATTGTGTCGTTAGCGATTGACGAACTGCCTGTTTAGCGATTTCTAGCAAAGAGCTAATTTACTCAAAACTATAATCTTCATTTCGTAGTGTGTGCAGTGGCGCTGGTAAGCTCCGATGGCTAATGAATTTCATTATCCAAATGGTTTAATTTCTCCCTTAACTGCAGCATCTTATCAGCCATACCATACATTTATTGCAGCAGTAGTTTCTAATAAACACGGTCTGCTCCCCACAGCTTTCCTCAAGAACTTAGCGGCAAATGCATATTTTAATGGTGTAATTGAAGATTCCCTCGTAGAAGAGAAAATAAAACCGATCTGGCCCAGCCGCTTGGCAATCTTTAATTTAATAAACTTTCAATTTCATTCATTTCAAACGCAAATACCTGTACTTTTTGATCATAATTTCTGTGATGGATAGACTGTCCACTTGAGGTGGATCCGCACTGTCGCTGTCCGAGCTACATTTGCCAAGTCCACATATGGAGCACACTGAACGCTTACGCATTGGTTGAACGCATAGCGAAGTTTGCGAAGCCCTCAGCACGGCCATTTTCTCTCGTGTGGTCATTCTGGGTTGGCTGTATAGACGATATAGACTGGACTCGGATCGATTGCTTCGACGAGATTGTGAATAGCCGGAATGATGTTGATTTTGTTGCTGGCGTTTGCGTTCTTCGCGACGGAAGTGCCGCCGCTTGTATTGGGCAGCGCGGGCGGACTTTTCATGTCTTTGTTGTTCTAGCAAAAGTTGCGTGGCTGTCTTTCCATGCTCGACGAAGAGTTTTCGCAACTGCAATCGCTGAGCTTCCGCATCAAAGTTTTGAACTGGAAACATAGTGGAGTCCATTTCACTCGGATCCACCAATTCTTCCTCAGCAGATATGCGTGGTGATAGCTGTTTTCTTAGCAGTTGACGCTCCCGCAGCTCCAGTATTTTTTTGGTATTTTCAAAGTCTGCCTCAAGCAAGCTACGCTCAAAGGGGGCTAGCGACTTGTCCACACGCAGCTGGTAGAGTTTATTTAGGGCAAGACTAACGCGCCTTGGTGTCCAGGCATAGTCGATGAGCAGTTTCAGATCTGTCCATTCGGTGGGAATATCATTTTCCTCGAGCAAACGGTTGAATCGATTGCGCTCCTCCGTCTTGGTTTTCAGGGTCTGGCCCACTTGACCTATGCTAAGTTCTGGACCGAAGGTGGTCTTCACGGTATTTGTAGCATCTTCAATTGCGGATTCTTTGGTAGCCGACACCACGTCACCTAAGTTAAGATCTGGAGCGAAGGTGGTCTTCACGGTATTTGTAGCATCTTCAATTGCGGATTCTTTAGTAGCCGACACCACGTGACCTAAGTTAAGATCTGGAGCGATGATGGTCTTTACGGTATTTGTAGCATCTTCAACTGCGGATTCATTGGTAGCCGACATTTCGTCAAGTGCCGCATAATTTAGCAGACCGAATGCTTGCTTCAGCTGAGAGCGAAAATCTTCATCTTGATCTCGATAAAAACCCCTGTCTGGTTTTGTATCCAAATCAAGTTGTAGACCATCGCCGTCTCCCTGATGCCTTGGCTGAGGAGCTTCCAATTGATTTTCCTTTGCTTCCTGCTTATAAATGGCGCTATCCTTGCTTATAAAAGACATCATGCTATCTGTAATCCGCTGTTTTATTCTTTCTTTGAGTCTTTGGGGATTCACCAGCGACACACCTTTTTTAGTTCTCCCGATATTAACTGATATCATTGAGGCAGTCATTGATACAAGCGGAGATAAAATTAATTCATTGGTTGCTCTTTTTCCTCTCATTTCCTGTGCTCTGGTGACGTTCAGATGATGTAAGGCATTTATCATTTTGTAGCTCCTTATAGACCCAGCGCTGGTGCTGGATGTAATCCTACGAAGCCCGTGATTGCTCGATCTGCTCCGACTTCTTGCTCTGCGAGTTTTTGATACAGTTTGACTTAAACTTCTGGGTCCGCTTGTCCTCTCTGTGCGCATTCTCCTGAAGGCCTGCTGCGGGGATTCATGATGAGGTACTTTATAGGGTCCTGGATATTTAAGGTTATCTGGTATTATTTCCTCTGCTCTTTTGGCATACATCTGGCTCTTGCTAGATCTGCTCCGACTTCTTGCTCTGCGGATTTTTGATACAGTTGGGCTGAGACTTCTGTGTCCGCTTGTCCTCTCACTGCGCATTCTCCTGAAGGCCTGCTGCGAGGATTCTCGATGAGGCACTTTATAGGGTCCCGGATATTTAAGGTTCTCTAATGTTATTTCCTCTGCACTTTTGGCATACATCTGGCTCTTGCTAGATCTGCTCCGACTTCTTGCTCTGCGGATTTTTGATTCAGTTGGACTGAGA
This sequence comes from Lordiphosa magnipectinata, assembly GCA_037044535.1. Taxonomy (NCBI): domain Eukaryota; kingdom Metazoa; phylum Arthropoda; class Insecta; order Diptera; family Drosophilidae; genus Lordiphosa; species Lordiphosa magnipectinata. The sequence continues at coordinate 77,689 of JBAMBO010003795.1, forward strand.
CTTCTGTGTCCGCTTGTCCTCTCTCTGCGCATTCTCCTGAAGGCCTGCTGCGAGGATTCATGATGAGGCACTTTATAGGGTCCCGGATATTTAAGGTTCTCTGGTATTATTTCCTCTGCTCTTTTGGCATACATCTGGCTCTTGCTAGATCTACTCCGACTTCTTGCTCTGCGAGTTTTTGATACAGTTGGGCTGAAACTTCTGTGTCCGCTTGTCCTCTCACTGCGCATTCTCCTGAAGGCCTGCTGCGAGGATTCATGATGGGGCACTTTATAGGGTCCCGGATATTTAGGGTTCTCTGGTGTAATTTCCTCTGATCTTTTGGTATACATCTGGCTCTGGCATTCATAGAAAGTTTGGGAAGTGCTGCGATTTCTCTTTCGCACAGGTTGCTTAAGGGCCTGCTCCAGTGGAAGAATGCCGGCAAAAGCCAACTCCAATCGTTTTATGTAACCCCCAAAGTGTAACCAAGTTTGCGGCGATCTTCGGACCAATTTCTTTAGTCTGTCAAGTTCTTTTTGCAAATTTCGTTGCATTTTCTTGTGCATTGCAAGCATTTCCTGCTGCTTGCTTAGTTCTTCATTCATTTGCTCCACCATTAGGTCGAATAGCTGTCGGGCGCGTTGCTTGCGACGTTTGCGCAGTTTTTTAAAGCGCTTCTTTTGCTCACGCAGCTTTTGTTGTATCAACTGACGCAGCTCCTGCACCTTGGACTGACGCAACTTATGCACTTGAAATAGGCGGCTATAGGCTTTCCTTTTATTCCTGGCCAGCCGATGCAACTGCTTGATCAAACCCTGCAGTTTGGCTAACTGGCCATAGGGTTTGTGGCTTTCTTGGCTGGCACTACTCTTGGAATTCATTTCTACCATTCGAGGGTTATTCTGAAATCTTTGAATTTAGCTTAAACTATTTTCTTTATTGCGAATTTTTAAAATCAATTTTAAAATAAAATCTTCTAACTTTGAAACTGAAAGCAAATAGCTTTAAGATCGTACAACATGCAACATTTTTACAAGCAAACTTCATTACGGAAAATATTTTTTAATGAATGCCAATTGTTTAGCTACTAATGAAAGCGGAAAAACGCTGCGGTAACAAACCCCTTTGAACCAATTCGGTTAAATTGCTTTGGATGTCGAACTAAAACCAGAAACGAAACCTCTTTTTTATAAAAAGGTTCGGTCTTGAAGAGAAAACGCTTAAGCCTATATGACACGACACATATAAATCTGTATTTTGCATCAGCAATAGCCAATAAAAGTATGGAGTTTTCACCTCCAGACCCCAGAAAAAGGATCAGGTATTTCAACATCATATCAGTAATATCAATATTTGCATATCAAAGTGAAACTATTTAATATCAATATGAACCTGTAATGCCATATTGATACTAAAACAATTGAGAAAGTCGGTCAAGCCCGACTATAACATACACTGTACCAGTTTATTTGCCTCCGACTTTGATATTATAATACATCCAAGGAGTCAAGCGTTTATCGTGCAATATTTTTAGTATATGCTCATCTCTTCGGTTCTTTTTTTTCTCTCTCACTCTCTCTCTTTCCCAAAGAGTGTGTTTGTTTGAATACAGTGGTGGTTGGGTGGGTGGGTGGAGTTGGGGGGGTCTGATATCTTTTTTTGCTCATAAGTTGTGTATCGCTCATCCGATCTTTATCATTCCTTCAGCAAATCGATAAATAACAACTAGATATCTCGAGAAGGTACGAACAATCTATCATCAAAACTGTAGGAGATATGACATTTTTTTCAAATTGCGGGGGCAAGAGGGGGCGTGGCAAAAATTGAAAATAAACTTGATCTGCATTCAAGTATAAGAAATATATGTCCCATACATGTCAAAACTCTATCTCTTACCATCTCTGAGATCTGTGCGTTCATACAGACGGACAGACAGACGGAAGGACGGACGGACGGACAGACGGATATGGCTATATCGACTTCGGAGTATAAATATTATATTGAAATGTGAAATGATCAAAGTGATATGAAAAATGCCCTAGTGATATGATTTGAGATCAAAGTAGACATCGAAATTCTGAAAGTAGAAAGAGACACACAGAGTTTCTCAAATCAAAGAGAGACAGCAATAGTCTATCTTGAAAAAAGCTAAAACAATACTCGTTGCTCTGCTGCTTGAGATCAAAGTAGACATCGAAATTCTGAAAGTAGAAAGAGACACACAGAGTTTCTCAAATCAAAGAGAGACAGCAATAGTCTATCTCGAAAAAAGCTAAAACCATACTCGTTGCTCTGCTGCCGCAAGCGCGAAAACGAGTGCCGGTCGTTTTTTCTTCGTGAACGTTTCGAAGTTGGCGTCGGGTCTGCAGCGAACTTCTAGCTTCTTGCGAATTTCGTCATTCGATCTGTGCTGGCGCTTTTGAAAGGTAAGTAAAAAAAGTGCGGTGCCTAAAAAATGTAAACGGTAAAAGTGAATAAAATGTGAATTGCATGTGTGTGTTTTGTCGTACTGTTGGTGTACTTGCAAATTAATAAATTGTAAAAAGGCTAATGCCTTTATTCAGTCGCTAATAGTATGTACGATTATAATACACACACTCATACATACATATTGTGCGTGTTTTTTTTCACTTTGAGCTCTCTACGCAGTTGTGAAGTAATGTCTAATTTTCATATAACAAATTTCACGTCTGCCTACTCTTCCAAATTACTTGTAAACTTTTACGTTACTTCACAATTGCGTATGAGGATTTGCCGTTTTAATGTGTTGTAGAAGTGCGTGTTTAAATATGTACATATGAATGTATACATATTTTGTGTCCACGATGCGTTTTTTTTTTTGTTCTGCCCTTGATCGTCAAACAGCACACATACATGCATATGCAAACATGCGTACATACAAATGTATATGTGTGCTTGTTGTTTGACGTTCAAGGGCAGAACAAAAAAGCGCATGCCCAGCCTTTGCTTTCGGCAGATTTCGCACACATGCACAAAAAAACTTATGCGAGTTTAAATATATTAATTTTTTTTATATTAATTTTCTATAATTTTACAGTTTAAAATGGAAGATATAAAACTCGTTGAGCTAATAGAAAAATTTGACATTGAGAATTTGGTGTACGAAAAATTAATTGGTAATTAATAATTGGTTTTGTATTGAAATAATTATTCTTCTCAATATATTAATTTTACAATTTTTCTAGAGTGTGGACTTAACTTCGACCGCCTTAATTGCATTTCTTCCAGCGACAAAGAGCAGATTTTTCCAGAAAGATAATTGTCATAATAATTGTAATATGTATTATAAAAATATATTTTTGATATTATAAAAATAAAGCATTGGTATTACAATAATACCCTTTTGATATTTTAAAAATATTTCTTTGATACTAAAGCCATGTCCTACTGGTATTTTGAAAATATAGCTTTGATACTATAATAATATATCATTGATATTAACCAATATCAAATTGTTGATCTGAAAAAATATCTCTTTGATGTGTTCGAAATGTCAAAGTGAAATTTTCGAACATATCATCTGGGTATTTTTCAGACGATGGCCGATTTGATACTACAAAATACCAGATTGATACAAAATATCGTGATCTTTTTTTTCTGTGTAGACGTCGCTGCCCCAGAGCCCTGTTCAATACACTGGAGACTGAGACGTGCCGGTCTCTGGTTTAGGCTCACCATGGATTCTCTTCAATGCGCTCACATTCGACGCGGTACACTGTTCTCATTCTTGATTAAATATCGGACGGGCAAAAAATGAATTTTCTGCGTCTTGTACGACTTTATTATATCTCCAAAGGTAGACACCCGTGTTCTGTCAACAAAGACTCGCAGAGAAGGTATAATCAAAGAAAGTCAACATTTTTAGCGTGTCGGCGATAGACTCGAGGTCCCTTTCTCGTGTGTGAAATTTAGCTAAATGATTTTTTAAGAATTTTTAAGCTGGGATGTGTTAAGATATCTATAATTTAAAGAGCAAATTCCGTCACTTGGAAATGGTGAGACAATTGGTAAGCTGTGTGAGGAAGTCCAAAAAGATTTCAGATTTTTACAAAAGCCTTATTTATTCAGTTAAGATAATGATCAGATGTTTTGCTTACATTCGCAGGGCAGCAGCCAAATATCGCTGCCAAAAGGAAAAGCGGCAACAAAGGCAAGCGTGGCGAAGCGGTTAAGGGGGTATTCTGGTCTAGAGCGACAAAAATTCAAAATCAAAATATACCTGGTCAGAACCATATGCGTGTACGTTGGTTAAGCCCGACTGTATTATACTCTATGCCCGCCAAAGTTGAGACACCCTGGCCTCGTTATTAGAAGTAATTCGCTATTAAACTTCATCAATTGATAAATAATGCCTATAGCGATATATTCTAAACAATTCTGGGATATATGAGTCATTTTTTTACACTTGATCTGCATCCAAGCGGATGAAGAAGATCAGGTTGATTTGTATGGAACAAAATCGTGACCTCATTTGTGGTACAAGCGTAATCTGCGGTAACTTCTAGTAAAATTTGACGAAGAAATCGTCATGTTAAAATGCAATGGAAGTGGAGTAATAAATTCATCCACTTGTAATAAGGATACAATGTTTATCGAATTTCTAGCTCTTACCATCCAGATGCATCGCTGCATTTATAGTGACTGCTAGTTCAATTCGTCTACTTTATACTTTAAAGGGTCGAAGATGTTTTCTCTTGTACTTTTGTTACAGAGTACGAAAACAGGACGAGCAGCAAGCAATGTGATTCGCTCTGGCAGTCTCTGGTCCTGCCGCCTCCTTTGCCATTGTTGGCCATCCGCCTCCGCTTTGCCAGAACAAAAAAATTTTGCCTGAGTGTGAGTGAGTGTGCTGGAGGTAAAAAGGCATGTGCTCCTGACGGCCAGACCGTTAATAAAGTTGCAGGCAAATATTCGTCAGCGACGCCTACTTTCGCCGTCAAAGGAATAACGCAATAAACGTATGATAGTCGTTGCTGTCGATTCGCCATCGCCATTGGGTAACGCCTACGATTTCAGAGTGTGAAAATTAAAAACCGCCCCACGGCCAGCCAGCCAACAAAATCGAGTTCGTGCCTTAAAAACTTTGCAAAAATCAAAATTTCAGTAAAAAGTTTTGTTTAATGAATACTTGCAACAGATAGAGAACTGTCAGAAACTCGAAAGGTTTTTCCAATGGTATACACAGAGAAAAAAGCGACATGTCTCTAAATCGAGACCTAACGGTGTCAAAAGTTAATAGTATATATTCTCAATTTTACTGTTTATTAAAACACTTAGCATACTTTGCTCGACTTTAAGGTGAAACCACCACGAACGGCGCACAGTGGCGGCCATAAAATTCATTACTTTGAAACCAATCAAGATAATCAAATAACTTAAAAGGCATATGATAGGTATTTGTCCAACCTACGACAAAATCTCTGCCCATTACTTACGACGAAATCTTCGACAGCAAGTGCGAAGTAAGGGGCTCATCTCTAGTTGTTTTGATTACAAATTTAACTTGGCGGGAAAATTTAAATTAATTAACAGCGAATAGTTATGGTGGCCTCCAAGGATGCAATAGTTTCTACAATAGATTTATGTGTTTTGTAAGAAGCGGTGGTGAAGGCACCTAGTGTTCGACAGTGTTAGTTTAATCCTTACTTGCAGTAAAGATCCAAGAGAGAGCAGATATAAAACGTAAGTATATCGCAAACAAATTAATGGTTCTTAGGTCCATCGTGACCTTTATTTGTAATTTTATAATAATTAGCTCAAATAGGCATGTTCTTAGGAAGGGGTTGAATCGACTCTTTGGGCCATGGCATCTCGTTGTTATGTACTTATAATAAAACGGCATGGATGAGGAGATGTCGACCACGACTTGCGGCGACAAAGAAGTCCCTAGTCTGACCATTAAGAAGTTGTGCATCAGCCATCTTGTACAAGGATCTTTGGTTTCTGTAAAAGACAATTCAAAATGGTTAAGTTAATATAAATGACACTAGCACATATGAAAGCTTCTTGGACCAACAAGTCTGGCAAAAGCGAAATTTATGCAGCTTACTCAACTACTGATCAGCGTCTCCCTGAGCTGCGTTTGATTCCACTCTTGGCATGCTTAGCACTTTGGCAGCGTAAGCTGTCCTTCAATGAAGCCCAAGCCGATTTGCAATGATCTAATAGAAAAGCAATCAATTTTATATGATAATTATGAATAACATAATTCAACTCCATAATTACTTTACTCACCTACTCCACCTAAACTTGCCTAAAAGATTTTCTTTTTATTTTATTTTACGGCTTTCACACTCATGTTCATTCATTCGATTTTACCGCTCCACACACTTGTGCACCTTTATGTAGACACACGTGATTGCGGAAAATATAGTTTACATATATTTCACACCTTCGAAATAATCACTTATCGAAGACTATCGTGTGACACGTGATATCGATGTGACTATTTGGCTCGTGAACTCTAGACCAACTCTCGAAACAGCAACCAGCGAAATAAGTGCGAAATCATTTTTTATACGAAGTTCATAATTTTGCGAGTATTTTGTGGGTATCTTGGTTCCTAGATTTAAAGGAATAATCAATTAACATATTTTGAGAATATTGCAGATATACAAAATTATACATTTTTATAGTATATACATACATATGTATATATTCTTGATCAGCATGAAGAGCTGAGTTGATAAAGCCATGTCCGACTTTCCGTCTGTTTCTATGCAATCTCCTCCGTTAGTTTTCAATCTATCTTAACCAAACTTTGCACGAAGTCTAAGACATTTGTCGGAATCGGCCGGATCGGATGACTATAGCATATAGCTGCCATTGAAACAATCGGTCGAAAAAGTAAATTTAGTTACAGAAACTTTTTTGTCTTCAACGCAAACGTGCCCAAACCTCGTATTTCACCCCACCAAGTTTGATAAAATCGGCTAACTATATAGTAACGCTGCCATACAAATGTTAGGTTTGAAAAAAAGTCTTAGTAGGAAAAACTTTTTTGTTTTCAATGCTATTACTCCTAAACTTGTTACTGATCAATATGCTACCACATAGTTCTGCCAATTTTGATCCAAATTGGATGACTAAATTATATAGCTGTCGTAGGAACTATCGGTCATAAAGTAGTTTGTTCGACGAAAATCAATTAAAATCTTAATTTATATAAATTAAATAAGCTGCAAGGGTATATAATTTTCGGTAGAGCCGAAGTTAGCTTTATTATATTTTTATACTCTGTACCGAAGGTACATAGAGTATATTAAGTTTGTGCAAAAGTATGTAACAGGGAAAAGGAGTCGTTTCCGACCCTATAAAGTATATATATTCTTGATCACCATCAACAGCCGATTCGATATAGCCATGTCCGTCTGTCCGTCTGTCCGTCTGTCTGTCTGTCCGTCTGTCTGTCCGTATGAACGAAGAGATCTCAGAGATGGTAAGAGATTGAGGTTTGACATGTATGGGGCATATATTTCTTATACTTGCAGGCAGATCAAGTTTATTTTCAATTTTTGCCACGCCCCCGCAATTTGGAAAAAACGTCATATCTCCTACAGATATGAAGATAGATCGTTCGTACCTTCTAGAGATACCTTGAAAATAAAATTATTTATCGATTTGCTGAAGGAATGATAAAGATCGGATGAACGTTACTCAAGTTATGAGCAAAAAACGGCCAGTGGACACGCCCCACCCCCCCACCCATCACCACAGCATTCTATTCAACGGCAATCTTAGTGAGAGAGAGAGAGAGAGAGAGAGAGAGTGAAATTTAGAGATGAGCGCGTATAACTCGTGAGCAAATGCGAGCTGCGACGTTAAGGGTACAGAGTATGTTACAGTCGGGCTTGACCGACTTTCTTTCTTGTTAAACTTGATTTTCGAGTTCAGCGTTCCAAAGTGTGGCTAATAAAACTGTATTCTATTTAGAAAAGTTTATTTAAATGAAGTAAAACAACTTATTTGTTGTTTTTAATTGTTTTTCCAGCTTCGTCCTTGTTGTTTTGCATCGCCAAATCGTGACTTCCCACGTTTGGTTTTATTCCCTGGCATTGCGACTCACACGTTTTGTCTTGCTTGGTGCTTTTTTCCCAGAGCCCTACTTTAATCCGGCAACTGTTTCCATTGGCTTTGTTTAGTACTCTGATTGAAAAAGGCAACGTGACTATTGGCGACCACGGTATACCGAAAAGTTGAATAATGTTTATGAGCTGCTCAATTTCAAAGCGGACAGATATTTGGTCTTAACTGAAGAATTTAATGTTTATCAATTTTATGCTGCAGCTAATATATTCCAATCTTTTGCCTTCTTTACTCAGTTTAATTAATATCTGAGATGAAATCAATTTGCATTGCCGCAAACACGGAAATGAAGTTAATGTATGCGATTATACTAAGAGCAAAAAACTTTATATATTCAACTGACATTGCTATAAATAACCCACCCAACAAGTGTCTAACTGTTCGGGCCAACATGGCGGATGTGTGATCTGAGTTGTCTTCTATTTCTGCGTCGCGTACAATGAGAAAAACGTGCGCCTCGTTTGTCACGTGCCGAGTCAGTAAATTGCAATAAACTCAAGCCAACATGCGTCCCTGTGACATTTAATAGAAATAAGTGTGAGAACAGAAAAAATGGGCAAGCGTTTTCGTATGACAGCCTGTGGTTTATTTCTCCAAAATTACGAGAGGTGTATGAATTCTTTCGTTGACCAAATGAACTGTATTCAAATAAAACATAAGGTGACCGACTGTTTTGCAAGATAAACATTAAATGTACGAGAGTTTCTCCGTAAGTTTTTAAGAAACAATACAGACCGAGAGCGTAAGTTAAAGTAGCCTCTGCCCGAATTCAATATACCCGTTATTCAGGTGAAAAAATATTTGAAAGCACTCACATATATCAATAATCAATGCACTGTCATTATGTTGATTGAAAAGTTAATTTTTCGATATGCTGGTATGGTTGGCCGTGTTAGTTTAACGATTGAGAGTGGGCACATGGTCGGCGAGTGGCTAAATCTTCTACTGCTGTAATGACATCTTTTAGGTAAGGAGTAACAAGATCGAAGATGTCGGCGTCATTGTCGGTTTCATGCAAGCGAAAGGAGCGTTCCACTTGGGCATAACAATTTTGGCCAATGTAGAGCAGGGATCCACAAAACGAGAGCACGAAAAAGTGTCAGTCTCTCTCTCTCTCTAGCACACAGTGATGTATGGCTTCGACACGCATGCGGTTTGAATTGCCGGGTATTTTCGGCCCCCGGACCGGTATGTACCGGCAAAATATAAAGAAAGATCGGACATTGGTTTTTTGTCCATCCGATTTCTTAGCGAGGACATAAAATTACACCCCGAAAAATAAACGTTTTACGCTTACTTGGCATTATCAAAGGCATGAAAATTTTGACGAATTTTCTGACCACCATTGAAGTTCATCTTCTTTATTTTATTAACGTTTTATTAACATTCAGGAAAATTTATAATGATTGATGCCATTAAATTGTTTTTTAAAAATACTGAGCTATTTGTATTTTCCGTTTTCTTTTTATACAAATTAATTTATGAATTAAAGTGCTGCATTATTGCCATCAAAGCAGCTCATGAAGCCTTCAAGCTCAAAATGAATTGAATGAGTTTTGACACTCACTCCAATGAATTGGAATGGTGGTAGTGTCAAATTTATTCAATTGATGAGGGCCCGAATTGAACTGAAAATAAAATGAGGGTCGAATTTTTTGGACAATTTTCTTAGCCTTTTTTTGGAAAAAAATTTACCTATTTTTGCTTTACTAAATTTGCCTTTACTGAAACAGAGTGATCTTAGTACACGATGTGTTTTGCTTTAGTCGTTTTAAGTATTTAAAATTTCACATTCAATGTGACTGAATGCATTAGAAATTCATTCAGTTGAGTTTTTGCTTTCAAAAGAAGGTGTCATTTTCATTAGTACTCATTGTTCCACACTTCTTGAGTGCACTCATGCAGACCTCTAGTATGAATCTACCTAGCCTCAACTTTCAGCTCAAGAATTTTGGTCAGAGCTGCTTGCTTTCCTACACTCAAAAAACAACTCGCCCTAAAAAGTGACATTTTCGCCCTAATTTTTAGAAAATCGAAAATTCTAAATTTCAGGCCAATTTTCCTAAACAAAATAAAACAATTTTGCTATTAAGTAATTTTTCTTAAATATAGCAATTTTTTTTAAATTTTAAGGCGATTTCGATTCTAGGCCGATTTTCCTAAATATATAAAAATAATTTTCTGAGTGTAGGCTTTACTAGTTAAGTTTCACTTGAACAGAAATGGATAACACAAGTCCCTATCTGTTTAAAGGTTATCACGACTTTATATTGAGAGTCTAAGACTATAGGATGCTATATTTTCAAAAAATGACTGATCTCTAGTTTTTCTATTTCAAGTAAGTTTTGCTAACCAAACTGTAAAAGTTCCCCAAAACTAATTGCCAGCTTTGCAGTCTAGTGGTTGCACTGAGAACCAAAATTGTACCGGTACAGTGTTTTGTTTTTTTTTTGTCTTTTCGGTTTCAAAAATATCGGTACCGGTACCCAACAAATTAAAAATATAGGATCCTGTTCTGGTTCCGGTTTGATTCCCAGATTGTAAGTTGTACTTCGATTGCTCTCGGTTATATAAACATTTTTAATGTCGAGAGAATATGGGTAGCGGGTAGTTATTCTGTCGTTTATATTTAATATATACATTTGGACGCTTTTCTTTGAGAACTAATAGACTAGTTAACAAAGAACTAATAGACTATTTTCACCAAAGAAATGATACTTCATTTCTTGAAATCGCAAGATTGAAGAAAATTATATCATTTCTTCCAAACGAATAGCCACTTCATTTACTTCATTTCTAAAAAATTAATAATTTGGTATTTTTTTAATGAATTATAGCCTATTTCCACCAAAGAAATGAAGCTTCATTTCTTGAAATGACAAGAAATGAAGAAAATGATATCATTTCTTCCATACAAATTGTTGTTGCATTTTGCCCTTCATTTCCTTCATTTCTCAAAAATGATGGCATTCCCCACGAAGGAATTTGGTATTTTTTTAAAAAGTACTCGCTACTCTCTGGCACCACTCGTTACTCTCTGGAAATAGAAAGTGTCATCACCAATAAAATTTGGATTTGAATTTAAAAATAAGGCGCAATTTTGTTTATAATATAATTTAGTCAAAATAAGTTGTGTATTTAGCTTTCTGCTGATTATTCAGGGCGTTAATAATGCGTTCGCCCAGGGTAATTGCTTTCTTGCCGGGTATGTCTTTTTTTGGGTAAATATTGAAAAAACTCCCCGTGAGATTGACAGTGGCGCCTGTTGTTTAAATCAAACCATTCAGCTGATTTTGTCAACGTGGCATTGCGAATATCAAAATGATGAAGATTTGTCAATGGAAACAGCATCATTTTTAGAAATGAAAATGATAAGAAATGAAGCCAGTGGAAATAGGCTATTACTCGTGATTCTCAGGCAGAACTCGTTACTCTGAGGCCACCAAAAGTGTCATAATCAATTATCTATTGATTCATTTATTTTATTTTGAAATACCATCCCAAAGCTACAAGTTACAAAAACTTTAAATTTCAATTTAAAAAGTAGGCGCAATTTTGTTTAAAATATAAATAAGTCAAATAAATTGTGTCTTTAGTTTTCTGCTGATAATTCAGGGCGATGTTCGCCCCTGGAAATTGCTTTTCTGACTGGTATGTGTATTTCTTGCTAAATATTCTAAAAAGTCCACATGAGTTAGAAAGTGGTGCCTGTTATTTAAATCAAACCATTCAGCTGTTTTTGTCAACTTGGCGTTATATAAGTCGAAAAGATGACGATTTGTCAATGGAAACGGCAAAATTTTAAGAAATTAAAATGAAAAGAAATGATGCCAGTGCAAGTATAGAGATGATCTTGTATATGTGATGGCAGCTGACAGTGTTGCCACATTGCTTACCTTCTGTGCTTAGTAGGTATAACTAACTTTATATAATATAGCTTAACCATTAACAAATCTCGTTTGATTGAATAGACGCGTGCTGTCAGTGAGTTCTTCAAGGCGTTGGCAATGGAACTAGCATTGTATCGATAGCTTGCAATTAATATCGATAGTGTGGCAAAGTTGGCGGCAGCAATTCACTTAAAATGCGTCTGATCTGTTTCGACTTTCGCTTAAGACTGTTCTTTGTTCTCCATTTACTCTTAGCTTATGTATGTAAATTCGTTTTGTGTCTATGTGTATCCGACATTCTTTTTTGTGTGACCAATCTTCAAAAACATTTATGTCATTCTTGAACGCTTATTAATAGAATATAAACTGCATTAGGGTACTCCTTGCCTACTGCATTAGGGTACTCCTTGCCTTCTACAATAGGTAGCTGCAGCAATCACCCAATGGAATTAATCGGGTGATGCCACAATGATTACAGTAGAGGCGTCATCTAGTCCGTTTAGGAAATACCCTAACTAGTCTTGTTCAAAATGAAAATACAAAAATTTATCTATGAAAATCATTTAAAACCGTTATTCTATAAATTATTCATGCTTTAAGGGTATTCGGATGAAAAGATGCTCAGGTTATGAGCAAAAGAAAGTTCGCTGCCGCAGCGCAGCAGCAGCGTTGCTTTCAGCGGTTCTCTAATTTTCGGAGAGAAGCAATAAAAATCCCGATTCGACTTCCCGATCCTCCCATTAATAATTTCCACTTAGTTTCCTGCCACGTTTCTTGCTCTTTTTTAACAACGTTTCCTGATGATTCTATAATTGTTAAGCTGGTGGAAAAAAAACTGAATTAATTTGCAGTGGCAGTTTCTGTCCAATTTTTTTAACATCCTGAGCCAGCTGTCATTGAGTTGGTTTCGCATTCATCAAGGTTAGTTGGATTTGCAGAGTTTGGCTATCGAATTTGTGGTTTATTTTGTAGTACATAAAAGCCAATAATGGTTACGGGAGGCCATTAGGGAAGCCAATGTAAAATGTTTTAAATCTGGCAAATGTCAAATGCAATTTCTTTTATATCTGTCCCGATGCAAGTGAAAGCCGCAAAAAATACAAAAAATCCAATTATGTCGAAGCACGTATTTTCCATTAAACAAACAACAGTCAGCCGACTTCGGGCAGTGGGCAGCAGGCAGAGTCAGCGATAGCCACAATCATATTATACCCATAAGCAAGTAACCATTCGAGGAGAACACTTTAAATGGATCGGGGTGATCACCTTTTTTGTATTTGTCTGCAACAATTAAACCCATCAATGACAGCCTCAGCTGATGCCCCTAAGCCACCGTCGAGACCATTAAGCTAGCCTCTGGCTGGACTCTTCCTCCTCCACATACACATGACAGCGCGCACACTTGACATTTCAATTTCCCGTATGCACCCGCTCGCCCCGTCCAAGCAGACAACACGGAAAACAGCAACAAATAGGGTAAAAAAATGTTGCCAATTTCATGCGGGCAACGTCGCAAAGTTGCTTTCAATTACCCAGTCAGGACACGCTGGCTGCCTTTTGTTTTCCGCATGCCCGGCACGCCCCCAACATGAACTTCACCCAACAGTTCTACTACAGCTCTCCAGTCTATTCACATTTTACGCTTTGTTGCTGGCCCGAACCCGGTGACGGGTTCTACGCCTGCTGCAGTTTATTGTGCTCACAAAAGTGTAAGACGCGTTCTCGAGAACGAGAACAGGTGAACCGGCCACTTCAGCCCCCAAAGTGGACAGGCAAAGCGGGCAAAGTGGCATTACCAGCAAAAAAAACCCCGCTGAGATAAGGATAAGCAGCACACTGATAAAAAAACATGTCTTAAGTTAAAATTTATTTAATATTGAAAGCAGGGAGTTAGACTGGACCGCTAACGCGGAAGAAAAAGAAAAAAAAGATCCAACAAAAAGTTTAAGAAGGCTCCATTTCAATAAAAAAAAAAGAACCCCAAAATTTTGTGAAAGAAGGTTATAATTATTTTAAATTAATTTGATTTTAAATTTGGATACAATTAGTCAATTTCTTATGTTAAGCCCTACTTTACAGAATTATAATTCTAAATGGTTCACGCTAGAAAGGATAAAGACACTTCGCAACGTCGATGATGCTTAACTGAGCGATCTGGTATCTATGAATGGGGACGACCCGGCTGACCCGGACTGACGGTTTTAAACCAAGTCAAGTGAATGTAAAATACTTTTTGCTTCAATTGAAAATAGTTTAACAAAATTCCTTCTTGTATCCACGGTTGCCACACTTGGTGTTTTTGCACCAAAAATTGTGTTTTTTTTCCTGTTGGTGCACTGGCACTTTTTTATTGGAATTGGCTCTTTTGCATGGAGCCCGAAAAAGACGCAGAAATTTAAAGAGTTTCCAAAATTCTGCGAAGTAAGACCACACATAATTTTGGGAATAGCCATGACAAGATGTTTGCGCGAGCTTGCTTGAGCAGTGGGATGTTCCCAAAATATTTTCCTTGGCTCAGAGTCTAGAAGTCTACAATTTGAGCCAAAAGAAATATTCAATTTAATGAATAAACCAAAAATCAAAAGTTATTTAAATTGTATTCTTGAAATTATTAAAGATTTGAATACGGAATTTCAATCAGATCGAGACTAGAATCTACTTTAAAATCAATACAAGACACGAAAATTTGACTTGATTCTAGATTAATAACATCTGCTAAACACGAATCTGTTCGCATAAGTCATTGTGATAAGATCAAGTTGTTATTTTAGTATTTTGACTTACAGAACAATTTTTATTCAGTCTTCTAAGACTTACGTTGTTTTGTTTTACCGTTTTATCTTTGTAAGCACTCATCGGATTGTTTTGAAATTTGGACACAATATAGAATTAAGGAAGCCGAGGAAGCCATTTTTATTAAAATCTCAATTTTAACATTTTATTGCCACAGTAACTAATTAATACATGAAATATTTTTTGGATTTTTTTGTATATTTAATAATACTCAAGAAATGAAATGTATGTTAATTTAACGATTTTGTGAAAGAGATATTTTTTTATTTTATTTTATTTTTTTGATAGTAGAAGATATCCGAAGGCAGACGGACAATAAAAATGTTACATTATTAGCCTTACTGGATTTCAGCAAGGCACTTCTCTGTGTATATCAACGACCTTCCTGACTGTCTGATAGGCTGTGAAGTCCATTTGTATGCCGATGGTGTACAACTTTATGTAAGTCGACCGTTACGTGAAATACATGAGTGTGTTAGAATCTGTAACAGGGATCTTGTGGAAATTGGCGAATGGGCTAAAGCAAATGGATTGGGGCTAAATCCTAAAAAGTCGAAATGTTTGGTAATTTACAAGAAGGCTTTTAATGTTTGTGATCTCCCTAAGCTTACCATAAACAATGTTCCACTGGAATATGTTAAGGATACCACTAGCCTGGGAATCCAATTTAATAATACCCTAACGTGGAGCGACCACATTCGAGTTAGTTAGGCAGCTGTCGCTTACTCAAAAACTCATTCCTCTTCATCTAATGCTTTTGGTTGTCAAAACATGTCTCATCCCGACTCTATTTTATGGTGTGGAAATATTTGGTATTAGTGACGGAAGCAGTCTGCAAAGGCTAAAGGTGGCCTTTAATTCAATCGTAAGATATGTTTTTAATCTTGGTCGTAGAGACCATATCTCGCACTTTGCTAAACAAATTCTTGGCCTAGATTTTGAGTCGTGGATCAGACTCCGTACTTTATTACTAGTCCATAAGATTCTAACGACAAAAGAGCCTGACTATTTATTTCAAAATATACAACTTTCTGTGTCAACACGAACGAAAAACATAGTTTGCCAGCGTCAATTTGCCCGCTACTGGATTAACCTGCCGCATAACATTAAAACTATTAAGAACGCAACGCATTTTAAATCTCAGTTAACCAATCATCTCAAAAGACAAACATAGATTTTATAAAAGTTTTAGAAAAGTTTATTGTTGCATTAGTTTTGTTAGGATTATATTTTAAGTATTTTAAATTTCATTCTTTTTTTTATATATTTTGTATTTTTATTATCTATTGTGATCTCTCTGTTTTTGTGACCGATGCACTAATTTATAGTACTTATGTACCTGTAGCATTGGGATAATACCGAAATAAAAATCAAAATTAAATTAAATTAGGAATAAGGGGAAAAACATTTTTTTGGCTTTTTTATTGTTATTTTTTTGGTGTAATATAATTTTTTCAAGTGGCAACCGTGCTTATAACCAAAAAAACATAACAAAGTTCTTCTATTTTGACAGCTAAACATAACAAATTTTATTCAAATACTTATTATACTAATTCTTTTCTAATTAGAGATCTAACTGATGGATCCATTGAATAATAATGTATGCAAATAATTTAAACAATAATTAGTTTTAGGTCATTTGTTGAACAAACAAATCTGTTGGTTTATTTTATCGGCGTTTTCGATTAAGATATTTTTTGAACAAAAAGTGCAGTTTGCTTAATATAGATATATATAGACAACCTGCTTTTACTTAAGGCTTCAAAGAGACTAGAAGAAGCGCTTCGATTAATATTTTTAGGTATCGAAATTCATAAGACGATCCCATTTACCGAATTCCGGTTTTAGTCATAATAGCCAGTTCTTTATGGAATTATGCGGTTGAAGTTGAGATGCTACAGTATTTTTTGTTTCGTAAATCTCTTACTGTTTAACAAATTGTTCTGCATATTCTGAACTTGGTCATATTTCTGCCCCTTGATCGATTCATTAAGTGGTTAGGAATGAATGGCTAATATCTAAATATACAACTTAAGCCTCCAAACCAGTAAATTCTGCAGATGGTTTAGTCCGGATGATCGAACTCGGAGGAACAGATAAGAATCCGTACTTATTGGTTTGAGTCTTAGTCCATATATTCTTAAAGCGTTGACACATAATTCGCTTAAAACTAAGACGTATTTTTGTTTGGAAAGAAGTCTACAAATTCCCTAGCTTGTCAATCAAAAGTCAAATGTCTGATTCTGTATTGTTCCATAACTTATGAGGTTTGTCATACAACTTTTAGCAGGCTCAAGGTCAATAAGTTATGTTTTTTATTCATAACTTTTCTAAAACAAGACACACCACAAAGGTTGCTGATTGACTATATAGCTATTTCATGAATCACTACAATTCAATCATTAGCAGTTAGCAGAAGCTACTTCATGCCAGTATTGCTATAACCGCTTGGGAAGCTCAAAGGCAGGCTTATAGCAAAATCTGACATCAGCAGCAAATGCCAAGTCACAGAAGCCTTTGAGTGTGTGTGTGCGCCCCGTATCGGCCCTCCTGTAAACCAAAAAGAGTTATATTAAAAAACAACTAAGACCTTAGTTTGATTGCATTTGGGCAACTCAAACAAATTGGCTCTTGTGATAGCTGCATGGAGAGAATTTCCCACACTACGGGGCGCACACCCACTGAAAGATTGCGTCAATGATTGATATTCAAAGAGGTGACTAAAACAGTCACATATATGAGGCTAGTTTTGCCATTTTAACACTTGACGTGTGTTTTATTTTCTTCACGAAGTCGTTGTTGTTTTTATACCCTTGCAAAGGGTATTATAATTTTGCCCAGGAGTTTGCAACGCATAGAAATATTTATTTCCGACTCCATAAACTATATATATTCTTGATCAGCGCGACGAGCTGAGTCGATTAAGCTATGTCCGTCCGTCTGTCTGTCTACTTCTTGTAGCTGCCATAGGAACGATCGGTCGAAGAGTCAATTTTACAACTTTCCTAGAAGGCGTTGGAACTTTTCTAGTAAAATAAATGTATGATATGTGGCAGCCGAGTTTGAGCTACGAGACTGAAAGGATCTTATTTGTTTGTTTATTTATGTGCTTAAATTGTTGAAATTGAATTGTAGAGCTCGCATCCGTTACGAGCAAAACGCGTCTCGGAAATCAACGCGAAATGCTAGTCGACTGGCCGCTATTCGCGAAGAAAATTTAGCATCTCGTCAAGTAGAGCGGGAGCGTGATGAAGACAAGAACTCGCAAGGGTATAAAAACTTCGGCTCGGACGAAGTTAGCTAAGCCTTCTCGTTTTGTGAAATTATTTGGCTTTAAATTACACAAGGCAACAAAATTAGACTTTTCCAGTATACTGAAATGTTGGTGATGATTCTAGAGGATTTTCGTGTGCTGAAACCGAATTTGTTTTCAGAAATAGTCCATCACGTTGAGATTTTTGGTAATTTCAGCTTAAGGATACAAAAAATGCATTATATGAGTCTTCTTAGACGCGTTTTGTGGAGAACCAATACTTTTGTTCTGACTTTCTTTGATACTATCGGAAAGAACCGCTCCTTAACTTTGAAGTAAACATTCCCAAACAATTCTGCGATTTTTTCCAATGAAGATATACAATTTTTAGTAATTGTATCCCAGTATACAAAAACCCTATTTATTGTTGCTGCCCCAAAGTATGCCATGGGTTTTGTTGTAAATTTTCACTGAAATTCTATACAAAATACTAGCCGTTCAACGTTTTGAATGGAGCATCAAAACACTTGAGTTGAGTCATGACCAATTTAACTAAAATTTTAAGTTGTCAACGCCTAGCAAAATCGTGAGAAAGACAATTAAATCTAAGTGTAATACTTTGTTTGTTTGTTTTTTTTAGTTTTTTGAGTGGAAAGCGTTCCACCTTTTGGAATCCGCTTCGATAGCTCTGAATTATGCTAATTTACTTTTATCGCTTCGTCGGCAAAGTCAATTTAATTGTAATTTTCAACGCGCCCAACGCACTTTAGTTTTATTTCCGTCAACGCTTTTTCAATTTGCTCGGCTTGCCTCGCCTCTTGCATTCGCAAATGAGAAATAATTTAATTTGCCTTTTCCACTTCGACGTCCACTTTTCAAACTTTACGCTGCTTATTTCCTTTTGCGACTTTAGTTGTCTGACTGGCTGTGTGCACCGACCCCCCTCCTTTCATCTCTGCTCGTTGCCTTGGCCTCGTGTATCATTTGGAAATTCAAAGCTCGTACTTTTTTTCATTATTGAAAAAGCGATGAAAAAAAAAAAACAGAAAAAAACAAGTAAAAGTTGAGACTAGCGCATAAAACTGCCATAGAAAGTAGCAGGCAGCCAGACGCTTGGAAATAATGCGACTGGGGCGCGAACTGCCACGCTCCCCCGGTCTCACTCCACGATGGGCGCGTCTGGCCCCTAAGTGGAAAAAAGGTTTTGTCACGGCTAAGCACTTTTCACATCCACAAGGGTCGTCCGGCGGCAGCTGGCTACTGCCCGCAAAACCACGAAGGCTTTTTCTCTCGGTTTTTCATTAGATTTCAATGGTTTTCCACACAATTTTAATGCCGTTCTGGAAATAGAGGCGAGTTTTTATCATAATAGATGCGAGCAACTTAAACAGCTGGCTCGTGTTTATAACTGAGAAAATGTCGAGAGTGAGTACAGAGAGTTTGTAGTTGGTCAGAAGATGGAGAACAGAATGGGAAAGGATGACATTGTGATGGGAAGTTATATGTGGTATGAATTTTGTGCAATTATATTGAAGATAGATTTCATGGGTGATAAAACAGTTGGAACACATTTTTAGAGCATAGCTCTTTTACGGACGCTCGACAGATTCCTTTGGGTACGTCTTTGTCTTTGAAAAGTCGGCCGCATTTGCCGTAGCAGCAGATGGATTGTGTGTCCCAAGTACTGATTACCGAGTTCTGTAGTACCGGATAAGTATCGAGTACAAATTATCGAGTACTGAGTATAAAGTTCTGTATATTGAGAACTGAGTATCGATTACTTAGTATAAAGTACCGATTATTTAGTATTAACTTAATACTATTAAGAACTGAGAATCGAGTACTGAGTATCCAGTACCGATTACTGAGCATCAAGTACTGATGACTGAGTACCGAGTACCAACTACTGAGTATCGAGCACTGTGTAAAATAATCGATTACTGAGTATCGAGGACTGCATATCGAGTACTGAGTATCGATATATATTACCCAATCGGTAATGACAACAACGTAGTTGATCTGCCTTTTTTAATCCTGAAAAAGATTACATATATACCGGGGTAATCTTAATAAAAGATACCTCTCTTCTTCCTTTCCTCCGCCATATTCCATAGGACATCCACTTATACTACACTTCAAGACCCACTCCAGTTTTGGTTTTCTTTAAACTTCTGAAAAACAAAGAAATATAAAAATTTATTCGGCTCAACTGGAATTCGAACCTACCATACGCACTACTGAACACGAATGGAATGGCATCTCATAGCTCACGACCATCGCCATCGTTTGTTGCCGCATGTCAAAAATGCTACTTAAATTTTGTCGCTCTCTTTCTCTTCATTATGAACATGTGATCTCAAGGGGGATTGAAGTAAGCACATTTGGATGATTCAAGTTCGAAAGGCTTGAACCATTCGCTGGAAGCTTGAAATGTGTCGAATATCCTGTATATCGAGATTGAATTTTCAAGCTCATGCCGGGCTTACTTCAAGATTAAAAAGATTGAAAATATCCTGCCGTTTTTTTTTCTGTGTAGGCAGTATTTGGTGATTTTTTCGTCAATATTTTTGTTGGCTTCAGGTGAAAAAGTGTGAAACTCGAATGACTCAGGAGCAAAGCGTATTCCAAAAAGCTCTGCCTAGCGATTATAGTTAGAAACAAGTAAGAAAGTCGGTCAAGCCCGACTGTAATATACTCTGTACCTGCAGTAGCAGCTGTAAGAATAGCTGCTGCTCCGCCGCTGCAGCGAACATTCTTTTGGTTATAACTGGAGTATCGATCATCCGATCTTTATCATTCTTAGGGCAAATCGATAAATAATCTTGAATCCTTCTCCCTGTTACATACTTTTGCACAAACTTAATATGTATACCCAGTGTATCTTTGGTACAGAGTATAATAAATAAGTTTTTAGCTTTCTTGGATTTTGCTGCATACATTTTTTTAAAATTATTTTGTATGTTATTGATTTTAATTCCAACCAATGCTGTTATAATGATTTCTGTGAGCTATAACTAAATAAGGCGTCTGTTAATAGTACTCATAATTCCCACAATGCACATGTTTCACTTAAATTCTGAAATTAGATTTTACAACTTCCTGTGCACTTACATTCTATGCCATAAATCAATTCATAACAGATGGTGTCAAGCAAGATATGAATCGAAAGGAAATTAAATTGTCAATAATAACGTAGAACACTGTTTTCAAATCGGCTTAGAAGTTTGAATACAATGACCAAAATATTTCAAAAAAATCGATTTTGGGCTCGAAAATGCAAGTAATTTCATTTTAAATCGCCTCGGAAAAATATTTAAAAATCCCCAAAAATTATTTTTATTCTTTTGCTGTAAGAATCGCACTTCTACAAAGATAATTAGGCATTGATGAAGAAAATCTGTGAATAAAAATTGAAGCTGGATCAATTTATGTGAAGGAACTAACTGTCAAATTGGAGTATTTTAAGTGTTTAGAAATTTTTATTTTCTATTTTGTTTGTTTTTTGGTCAATATTAGAAGCAGGCGAATTGCCAGATTAGGAAAAATTCCAGAATAGAACAAAAGTCGAAACAAATGAAAATTTATTTTTAAAATATCTCAAAAACACACTTTTCTCAGCACTCAATTGCTCACAGCTCCTGTACATATTTATAGATTTTGTGTATCGATATCTTATTTTCTTCGAAGAAGTGCGGTTCTTAAGTAGAAAAAAATAAAAATAGTTTTTCTGAGTTTTTAAATATTTTTCCTAGGCGAAAAAAATCTATTGTTTTGAAATACTTTTTATTATTGTATTCAAACTACTATGCCGATATGAATATAGTGTTTTGTGCGAATATTGACCATTCAATTTCCTTTCGATTCATATCTTGCTTGACTCCATCTGACCATTATGAATAGGGAAACCGTTTTTTGGTTTTTTTTATTACAAACATTATGGCGTACTGATGCTATAATGCTAGCATAAACCATCATGATCATTTGCATAAAACAGAGTTGCAAATGATTGAGACAAAGACCTGTTAGTAAAAATGATAGTCTGGTATTCCGCCACCTCACAAAAGTCAATGACTGAATTATCTTACAACTTTGGCCTATCATTTCATTTACGCTTGCTGAGTTGACCTTCTTACCCATTGTGTTTGGCTTAACCGCAGTTCAGATAGGAAGCATGTCCCAATGACACTTGATCAAAAGCAAGCCCTCAGCTCCCATCCTGCTACGGACAACTGCTGCTTCCTTTCTCAAAAAGCATCCACAACCTTCCTCACTCGTTCACTGCTAATGAAAGGACCGCAATGACAACTCAATGAAAAAGTTAGACATGCAAACGATGATGGGAAGTGCACGAGGCAGTGAAAGCCATGAAAGCAGCACATAAAGTTTGATATCATTAAAGGCCACTTATGTGTCAAATGCAACACAGCCGCAGGAGAAGCCGCAGGAGGAGCCGCAGGCGCAGACGACGACGACGACACACTTAAATGTCATTGAAATTGAAGCTCACTTGACAAGTAGTGCTGGCGTACACGCACACAAAACAGGGATGGGTAAGACTTGAGTCAACCGCACAAAGGCTATGCCAGCAGACGCTGGCAGGCTCCCGCTCCTCCTTAAAGTTTTGACATTATCTGTGCGCTTCTGAGTGATTTGCCAGGGATGTTAGAGGACTTGTCGCATCATTTTCATAATTGCATTGCCACGCATCAACGGAAATTGTGTGTGGCGCCAACAAGTCGTTGTCTATAATTGCGTCTGTTCGCCTGCGGCCTGGTACACGTGGCGAATGCGTAGTACGAGTGCAACAAATTTCATTTAAAAGCCACAACAATGCATTAAAATCAGAGTGCGCGCATAAATAATTGCAGTTTCATTAACAAACATTTTGGGCCCGGCTCACACTCTCCGTGCATACAAGGCAATTTAATTAAGAACTGCCGGGCGGCTGTGGGCCATGAATGATTTATGGGCTGCACATTTGGTTTGCCACTTGTCCAATTGAGCAGGTGGATAAAATGCACAGCCGCAATATTTCAAGTGTTGCCAGGTGAAAGTCAATGAGGTGTGGCCAACCGAGCTTGAAAACTTTTCTCTCCCCGCCCAAAGCCCCAAAAATTATGGTACACTAATTTCCCCTTCAGCGATTAACACATTTTTGTGTGCGGGAGGAAGCCAGCAACAAGTGTGACTCGGATTGCCAGCGCAAGCAAACTTTTGCTGTAATATAATAAAACGCTTATTAAATTCTGCCGCTGCTCCTGCTGTTGTTAAAACAAGCGGAGCAAGAGCATAACCCACAAAATTGCTGCCCAGCGTCAGCCACAGCGTCGCGCCGCCAGTTCCTTACTCTATTTCTTGCCTGCGCATGATAATGATGCGGTTTTGTTGCGGCTTTTGTTGGCATCCGCACCGTCGCCCACTTGCGGTTTGCAGCACTCAACAAGCGTTGCAGACAAGGTCCTAGTCGTGCACCCACCCCTCCCTCGCACACACTTTTGCAAAAACTTTTCTTTCACGCTCATGTAGTTGTTGGTGGTGTTGCTGCGACCGGAGAAAGTTGCGCGTATCCATTGCCAAACTGCTTTTGATGGTGGTTGAGGGGGAACGGGAAGGGAGTTGTATAAGCCAGTATAATAATTTGCTTATTTTGGCCCTATATTGTTGAGGTGTAATTATTTTTTAATGACACTTTTAGCACGAATTATGAGCTTTGTGGTTTGCAAATGAGAACCATGAAAAGTTGATGAA
>JBAMBO010003798.1:0-34497 GCA_037044535.1 Lordiphosa magnipectinata
TCAGCACTTATAGCCTACAAGTGTGTCCCTGTGTTCAGAAAAATGGCATAGGAACCGTACTACAACTCTGTTACCCTCTCTGAGTTCCTGTTCCAGGAGTCGGATCGCCTCGAGTGGTAGTAATCGCCCATCTGGAACGACCTCTGAATCGTCGGTGTCCGTGTCGGGGTGCCTCTGAGAACGACATATACCCAATGGGGAGACGGGATCTTCTAAGACACTCCAGTCGGGAATGCCAAAGAGCCAGTGATCCGGTGGACGAATGGGATTGGAGTAGTTGTCGAAAGTTTGGCGTAGGAACTCCTCTTCCTCGGCGGACTCTGGTATTGGAGCCTGATCGTCTTTTCCAGGAGGGACCTAACCTTGCGGTGGGGACGCCATATTGATCACCTAAAGAGTTGAACTAATATTAGTGCATGCCAAATAGAAATCTACTACCCCTATCCTGTCTGTGGTGCAGTGAACAATAGTTAGCTTAATAGTGTTTCTTACGCTATGTGATAACTCCGAACAGCCTTACGAGTTGTTGTGGCGCACCACCCTCAAGTGGCCCCCGCTGACTCTGTTGGCTACGCTATGCTGTTCGGTGGTGGTTACTTCTGTTGGGCTTCATTCTCGCATGTGGAAGCACTGTTCGGCTCTGGAACTGGGGGATGACTCTGGCTCGTGCTCTTCTGTGTGGTGTCATCTGTTGTTGCTGGTGCGGGAACCCTGTCTGGGCCAGTTTCGACCTGGTCATCGCACTGTACTTCTTGTTGGAAGGCCTTCAGGTCGGCCACGTTGGCCGTCCGGCGTTGTCGACCGCCAACCAACTGTAATCGGGCTATATTGGGAGAAAGAAATTTTATTAGCTTGTATGGCCCGTCGTATTTGGACGCGAGTTTAGCGGCAAAGACATCCGAGGCTTTGGACAAATGATGCTGCTTTAGTAGAACTAATAACCCAAGCTCTGGTCTCCACTCTCTGCGTCTCAGGTTGGAATGGCGACATTGCGCTGTGTACTGCAGTTGCATACCCGTTTGCTTGCAAAATTCCTTGAATGTTCGGCTGGTGAATTGTGTTCCGTTGTCACAGATGAAGATTCTCGGGACTCCGAATCGGCTTAAAATCCGTTCCCGAAATGCTCGTTCTATGTGTGCTGTCGTGGCCATCCGTAATGGGATTAGTTCTACCCACTTGGAGAACAGATCCAGAAAGACGAGCAAGACAGTATAACCGTGTTTGGAACGCGGCAAGGGTCCGATGAAATCAGCGCACAGGGTTGAAAAGGGCTCAAGTGTCGTTCGGGTGAGCATCTTGCACGCGGGTGTTAACTGGCTAGCTATGAATTTTTGGCATGTAGCACACCGTTGAACATACCTTGCTACATCCCGAAACAATCCGGGCCAATAGTATCGTTGAGTGATCCTGGTCGTTGTCTTCATGATGCCCAAGTGTCCAGCTTTGGGATGGTCGTAGCACTCTTCTAAAACTTGGCGTCGATGATCGCAAGGCACTCACAATTTCCAAGGAATATATTCCTCATCAGTCGGTCTATGTCCCAAATGCCTGTATAGTTGCCCATTCTCATATGAAAAATCCGGAAACTGGTCCGGATGATCACGGATTTGCAAAAGCTTCTTCCTTATCCAAGGGCACCGTGCTGGCTGATCGGTTACCTGATGTAGGGTCTCCACTGGCTGTCGGGATAGAGCATCTGCGTCAACGTTTTGCTAACCCTCCCTGTAGTGGATATCAAATTGATATTGCTGGAGCTCGAGGACCCATCGTGCGATTCGACCAGTGGGGTTATTGATTGAGTTTAACCACTTTAAAGCCAGGTGGTCGATGATGACGCGAATCGGTAGCCCTCCAAATATCAGTATAATTTCGAATAGCTGTCAACTTTGTCTTCAATTCCTCAAACGCCAATTGTTGCTCGTCACTCCACACCCACTTTTTGCCTTTCCTTGGTAGGGCTGTCATCGGCTGGACGAAGGTGGCGAAATTCTGCAAAATGTAGGTGGGGTAAGTTCTCTTACCGCTCCGATTTTGTCCGGGTCTGTGTGTATTCCAGCTTCGCTTATCACGTGGCCAAGGCAGGTTAGACTGCTACTGAAGAAAGTGCACTTCTTCTATTTAAGCTTCAAATTAGCCGCTCTGAGGCGACGGTACACCTCCCTCAAATTCCCCTCATGCTCTTCCAGGGCGGATCCTATGACGATGATATCGTCTAGATACGCGAACGCGTGAGGCTCCATATCAGGACCAACGACGCTGTCCAAGGCTCTTCGGAAGGTGGCCGGCGCTGAGTATAGTCCGAAAGGCATCACCTTCCATTGGAACATGCCGCGCCCTTTAACGGTGAAGGCGGTGCATTCCCTGCTTTCTTTCGCCACGGGGATCTGCCAATAGCCATTCTTCAGATCCAGGGTGTATATTAATCTTGCGTTCCTCAGTCTCTCCAGTTTATGGGTGATTCTCGGCAAAGGGTAGGCATCCGGCACTGAACGCGCATTTAAGTCCCTGAAATCGACACACATTCTCGTATCCCCTGTTTTTTTTACCGACCAGGACTATAGGTGCGCTATGCAGGCTCCTTGACGGCTCGATCCGGTCATCCCGCAAAAGTTCGTCCACCTGATCATTGATTATCTTTTGCATAGCCGGGTTATTCGGGTAATAGCGTTGCTTCACCGGCCTATTGTCCCTCATAATGATGGTATGCTCAGCGATTGAGGAGACTCCAGTAAGGCCTTCAAAATTTCCTAACTCCTCCTCCAGGAATTCACTCACCCATGGCTCCAATGATCTCTCCGATGCCTCTGGTGGTGGTTGCTTGACTGAAAGATCGGGGTCACTACTGACAATTGCCAATACGATCGGTGAAGATTTGGGGTTTTTAGTAAGTGAACCTTCTTTTAGAGACGCTCGACGGGGTTTCCTAAATGGGGTTCGCTGCCTTGCCGTCGCTGCGTCAGCCAAGGGTTCCAGGGTTGGGCGTGTGAATGTTCTTTGAGCTGTAGTCCCCTGGGAACTCGGAGGGTTTGGTATTTGGGGTCGCCTTGGATTCTTCTGGGATTTCTTCTCGGTCTTCGATCTTCTCTGTTGCTTCTCAGCTGCTTCCTTGTTCTTTGTTGACTCCTTGTTCTCTGTTGTTTCTTTGTTCTCTGTTGCTTCTTTGTTCTCTGTTGCTTTCTTGTTCTCTGCTGACTCTTTGTTCCCAGCTGACTCCTTGTTTCCAGTGACACACTGCCTCTTCTTCTGTCGATGCTCTGCCTCTGCTTCTGGTTATCCGCTGCCTCTGCCTCTGTCAATGCTCTACTGTCTCTGCTTTTCTTCCTCTGCTTCGGTTGTCTGCTGTCTCGTTATAGCTTGGGTCATGCAGAAAGAATTTACGAGAGGCACGCTCTCAACAAGCGGATTAGCGGTAACTTAGCCTAGGCTTGCTTTGAGTACTGTATAAGAACAACAATCTTGGTGCGGGCGGGAGACAAAGCAAAATCGAGAAAAATTTGCCGTACAGGTCTGGTATCTGTCGCTTGCTTTAATTTTTTAAAACTTTTGAGTCCACTGTACCCAAAAACTTTCTTAGTACTACGATTTGGATTATCCCACGTTGTTTGCTTCGCAGTGGTTTCTTGCGCTGACTGTACCGGACTGGACATGTGGTTTTCAATGCTCCGTGTATTGATTCCTATTGGTTTTCTTAGGCCGTGATATTATGCAAAAATCCCAAAATTTTTTCAAGAATGCTTTTATTATATTTTTTTAAGAATTTCTTAGGCCATGGAATGTGTTATTTTCCCCCTGTAATTTTCTCTTTTATGTTATTTTCATAAAAAAAAATCAGACAAAACATTATCCCTGGGTTCCTGCTCGGGCGCCACTGTAAGGAAGTTTTTCTGCTGAGGTAGGACTCAGTCCTGTCCACGGTAACTTACAAGAAAATTTATAGAAGTGCCGGGACTTGGGAAGGGTAAAATTCTTATAATTTTGGCAAAAACTTATATATTTGGGATTTCTCTTGGTACCCACCACGCTGACGGCGACCCAGCTCAGCGTAGAGGATCTCTTACCCTTATCCCGGCGACCCAGCACAGGTTGGCCAAACTTAACCCAACACCCGCTTGAGACGAACACACTGCACCTACGACACTGGTGTACAACACGTCACTTTGCCGGCAGCCCAGCGCAAAATGATGCCTTGCCCACGTGTACCGATCCAAGTCGGTCAAACCACCACACCTCCGGCGACCCAGGAAGGTCTGCTAATTTGACCAACCTGGTACAGTTGGGTCGTAGGAACCAAGTTGCTAGCTATTTCTAAGTGTTCTCTGACCAGATCTGAGGCTTGTCTCTTCTGGTATCCACTCTCAGTGTGTAGTACGTCCGACAACCGACACTTTACAAACGTGCACCGACCACGATTACTCCAGCCGCATGCCTTCGGCGACCCAGCAAAGCATGCTAGCTTGACCAACAATATTACAGTTAAGTCGGAGACACTAGATAACAAAGGCCACGAATTTAGTTTCTTACACTAATGTTTCTATCTCTTTTAAAGTTCTTTCAAAAATTTTCAAGGGCTGGGGCACACGTGATCACAAAAAAGGAAGGTTTCCATAACGTACCATTGTTTTTCTCTACCTCCTATCCAAGCTAAGCCTGGCTTACCCGCTGGTTTGGATTTCACTCGCTGTGGTTCCTCTGATTCCTCTGGTTTGCTGATCGATGACTTTTGCTCCTTGTTGGTGGCCAAAACGCAGGAGATTTTTGGGCAGTTGGACGCGACGCGTTAGAACTACGGCGGGGCGTGGCACTGTATAACACCGGCTGGAGAGTTTAACTTAGAACACGTCCGTCGGCCATAGCGGGGAAAACTTCACTAACTCTCTCGGCTGCTAAACGTTTGCCATGCCCTAATTCTGCACTCATTGCTACTCCCGAATTCTGCAGCTATGTGGCTGCCGCTCCATGCCTCTCGCTCTAACGCATGGCTGACGCAGGCCAAGCGATCGCACCGGGGTGGGTTTTTGGTTTGCTGGCATGTGTGTGTGTGGGTGTGAGTGCGGTGTGTTCATACCGTTTGTCGCTCGCATCTGGTTGGCTCTGTTGGTATGTGTGGGTGTGTGTCAGTGCGAAGCTTTCTGTTGGCGTCGCTCGCTGATTGCCGGCTTGCATTATGTATGTATGGACCTGCTGTGTGTATGTCTGCTGGTGTGTGCATGTCTTGGCTGCTGCTGGCCGTTGTCAGTGATGATCACCTCGTGAACTAGTTCTCTGCCTATGATCTATGACTCCTATATATACCTGACTTCCGTGTCCTTACTGACTACAAAACAACTTATAGACTTAAAAATGTTCCCTTACTCCTTATAACCTACAAAACAACTTATAACCTACAAGTGTGTCCCGAGCAAAAAATGTGATACTTCACGGAAGTGAATAATTTATTTATTTAATTTTTATATGGAACTTTGAATATTAAGTTGAATCTGATCGAATGGAATTTAATAAAGATGTTATTTTACGTATAAAATTGGTAAAATTTTGTTATGTGAAGTTTTAAAAATAGGTTTAGAAATGAGCGGATAAAAAACAAAAAAAAATATAAAACAGCTTTAAGCTCATTTCTCGACAACAATTGATTAACAAATTAGAAAGTCGCATATTCCATATTTTTATATGTGTAGCTTCGAAATTGAGCTTGGAGCTAATCGTTCTTAAGCTAAACTCTCGCCTAAATAACCTTTACCATCAATATCACTTTTGTGGAATTTCTATGTAGAGCTCTGAATATGGTTTTATCCTATCGAATGGAAAAAAAAATATTTTTTAACAATTTTTTTAATATAAAAAAATCGTTGGTAATATTTTGTAGTGTGAAGCTTTGGAAATAAGTTTGGATCTGATCGGATAAAAAACTTGAAAACTTCATTCCACAGTCTTTACATTTCCGCCTATTTTTCGACTTTGTGGTAGATTTAACATAATATAAGTCACGTATTTTATACTTTTGTATGTGGTTCCTTGAAAATGAGTAATAGCCTATAGCTAGGAACTAAGTTTTTGCCAAAACAACTACTATTTTTAACCAAGGGGTAAAATTTTCGATAGATTAATATGCAGTCATAGTGGATTTGGTTAATTGTCTAGTAAGCCGACCTATGCACAAAAAATTTCCTCGATGGACCGCGAACTATAAAGAACTATAATGCAAAAAAGTCGCGGCGGTCATTCTTGGTTTCATTTTAAATGAATTTGTAAATACGCAGCTTTTGCAGCAAAAATATGTATCTGCTTTTCGTCGAATGTCGAAAGCAAAGCTAACTTCGTCTGTGCCGAAGTTTTATTACACTTGAAAAAGTGGCTTCAACGGTTAGCGGTTTCCACCAAACTTCGCAGATTAGCTTAAAAACATATTATTTTCATTATAATATTAACAATGGCCGAGTTTAGGAGCAAAACAAAAAAGTTTTTCTCACTAAAACCCAATTTTCCGACCGAACATTTCTATGGCAGCAACAAGAAGTAGTCAGACAGACAGACGGACGGACAAAGGTAAATCGACTCAGCTAATGGCCTTTAGTGACAGCGCTAGCGTTATTTCATACTTCTATTTCCGTAGCTTGCCCCTGTCTCTCTCTCTCCCACCTCCACTGTGCACTCGTCGGATCTGCCGAAGTCTTCACCAGTGCTTTACGCTCTTGCTGTCTGGCGTCTGGCGATCCGTTGTTGGTCTTCCACTCCTCTACTTCAATTGCAGACAAAGTGGTACTGCTGGATGCGCCTGGTAGTTTTAAGCAGTGGTATTTGGTGGTCTAGTGAGAGCCAATTTTCCGTGCATTTTTTGCTGAAGGTAAGGTCGATGAGCCCCGTATGCTTTCGCCTTCTGAAAGTGAGTTTTCAGCTGTGATCCTTTTCTAAGCTGGAGAGAGTTCACTTGCCTGATTTTGCCGTTACCTATACAAATATGAATGTATAGAAAAAATGTTGCTGTTTTTTTTTAGGGAATATGTGTATTTACGAAAATTTGCCACAATGGTTTCTTTTTTTCTTTTTTACCTGTTGGATTGTTTGTTTTGCCATTTTTGTCGAATTAAATAATTTTTTGCTGGCTTGGGCGAAGAAAAACGCACGCAGTGCCCTTTAAGCTGTCGCCGTCTTTGCTTGGTTTTGTTGGTTGCACTTTATAATTTTTTTTTAAGCCCGTTACTCGTAGAGTAAAAAGGGTATACTAAAGTCGTGCAAAGGTATGTAACAGGCAGAAGGAATCAATTCCGACCATATAAAGTATATATATTCTTGATCAGCATCAACAGCCGAGTCGATATAGCCATGTCCGTCTGTCCGTCCGTCCGTCTGTCTGTATGGACACCTAGATCTCAGAGACTTGAAGAGCTAGAGCAGTTAAATTTGGAATACACACTCCTATTGTCTGCACGCAGATCAAGTTTATTTCAAATTTTCGCCTAGCCCACCCCCGCCCCCACAATAAAAAATGTTGAATAACTCCCACAATTTTTAAGATATCGATCAATCAAAATTTAAAATTTATATTCGCAATATCTATAAGCCCTGAAATTTTGATCAAGATCGGATGATAAGTAACCGAGTTTAAAACATGTTGCATACTTTTCGGCTGTCCCACCTCAGGCACACAGGAAGGCTATTAAACATTTCTTTCCATGAGTAGCGGGGTATATCGAAGTCGGTTTGAGCCGACTTTAACTTACGCGCTCATTTTCTTTTTATTTCCACACACACAAAAATTATTAATAAAATTGCTATTGCAACGCTCGAGAATTTGACTTCTTTGCCAAAAATAAAAAATGTTTCCGCACAGCACAAAAGAAACTTCGACCGTTTTGATTGCCTTCGAGTTGACGACTGTCAAGCTGATCGGTTGCTTCCTTAATACATTTCTTGGTACTTTCTTCGCTACCTGTGGACCATCGGCAATTGTTTGGACGAAGCAATACAGGCACCGCTGCCTACAGCCGTTCCTAGCCAACGGGCCTACATAACATAATATGCTTAACAGATATTTCTCTGCCTTGATAATAGACATTAATGATAAAAATTTGTGCCGAGTACCTGAGGGTCATAAAAGATTTTCAAAAATTTGAAGGTAATTTATTCCATATTTTTATACTCGTTATTAGTAGAGTAAAAAGGATATACCAAAGTCGTGCAAATGTATATAAGAGGCAGAAGAAAAGATTTTCGACTATATAAACTATATATATTCTTGATCAGCATCAACAACCGAGCTATAAGTACTTTTCGGTGGTCGGTCGTGTTTTTGTGGGCTCCACTTAATCAACTGTTCTAGCTAATATAAACTTGATTAACCGACGTCAAACCAATTTGAAATTACCACTTACTCTCCCAATTTGCTTCGGTCATCGTTTGTTCAAAATTTAAATAGACAGTGACTTTCATTTATGCAAACTAAAACCAAATCAACTAGATATATTGGCATTCTTTGTTGTTTGCTTTAATTGCATTCGCCTACGCTGCTCTGTTCATCAATATACACATCGACTTGTTGCTTTCGTTGCTCTCGTCTAGCACTTTCCTCTTCGATCGCATACAACAAAATATCCTACTGAAACCTTAGTTACCGTTGCAGTGTGTGTTGTTGTCACCGTTTGCTCCGAAACCGTTTTTAGCAGCAGCTATCTCATCATGCCTAACTGCTATATAAAGCGATGTGATTTCAACAACAAAATCTATAGAGGCGAGATTTTTGCCTGCTGCTGGCTATGTGATAACGAGCCCATGTGGGATGCGGTGGTATGGGTCTTATTGGTGGCCGTCTTATAGACCTTATCCAAAAGAAGATAGGACTTAATTGGACGTGGTCCTATTGAAGACGATATGAGAGCTTTTATGAGAAGAACTCAGGTGGAATTCAACAATGTCTTTACTGGATTTCGTGATCTGCTGGGAAGATTCACCACTATGGAGACGCATTTTAAAAAGAAAATTATCACTGAATCTTCTAAGCGCAAGAAACGTAATCAATCATCAGGGCCCCCTGATACTAATCATCTTTCTGTCCCTGTCAATGACCTACCGTCTACGTCAATGGAGCCTGTTTCTAAGAGCTAATTTTCTACTCATGTTGGCGAGAATCCTAACCCTAATCTTAATGCTACTGGTATTGACGCTTCTCTTACTGATATTCCTGCAATCTCTACTACTTTAACTGCTGACAATCCGCCTTCCTGCTGCTGTTCCAGCTACTTCTCCTGCTGCGGGTACTGCTGCCGATCGAGCTCCAATTCCTGCTGCTGCTCTAGCTACTTCTGCTACGTTTACTGCTGCAAATCTGGCTACCGATCCTTCTGACATTTCTGCAGACGCTCCAGCTGCCGTAACAACTGCTAACGCCTGCATGGGACTTACATTGCGGGCTCCCATTCCAGCTGCTGCTTTAGCTATTTCTCCTGCTACATTCACTGCTGCCAATCCGGCTGTCAATCTTTCTGCCAATTCAGCTGAAGTTCGTCCCGCATCTTCTGTTGACGCTCCAGCTGCCGTTACATTTGCTAATGCTTTCATTGGGCTTACTGCGGTTCCACTTAACAACCACTCACCTCGAAAATCCATATTTGTTTCCTGACATTACCAATTCTGAAATCCTGACAGACAATTACTTTGAAATCTTGACCGTCCTAGTCGTCGTGGTGGAGGAGTTCTAATTGCTGTCTTCGTCCAAAATTGAGTTTGTTGCAGTTAAAATCCGCACTCATAAATATAATATCTTTATTACATGCTCTTACATTCCTGCTGCCTATTGAGCTTGCTACTTATAGCCTATTTCCACTGGCTTCATTTCTTATCATTTTCATTTCTAAAAATGATGCTGTTTCCATTGACAAATCTTCATCATTTTGATATTCGCAATGCCACGTTGACAAAAACAGCTGAATGGTTTGAAAAAAAGACATACCCGGCAGGAAAGCAACTACCATGGGCGAACGCATTGTTAACGCCCTGAATAATCAGCAGAAAGCTAAATACACAACTTATTTTGACTAAATTATATTATAAACAAAATTGCGCCTTATTTTTAAATTCAAATCAATAGTTTATTGGTGATGACACTTTCTATTTCCAGCGAGTAACGAGTAGTGCCAGAGAGTAGCGAGTACTTTTTAAAAAAAATACCAAATTCCTTCGTGGGGAATGTCATCATTTTTGAGAAATGAAGGAAATGAAGGGCAAAATGCAACAACAATTTGTATGGAAGAAATGATATCATTTTCTTCATTTCTTGTCATTTCAAGAAATGAAGCTTCATTTCTTTGGTGGAAATAGGCTATTACACTGTGACACATTTTTGAACTCGAAAAAGTTGATAGCGTCGAGACCAAAAAATTCTGAAAGGGTATGATAATAGCATAAAAACCCTGTCTGGGTTTAGTCTGATTAACTGCCGTTTTCTTTTTATTGCACTTTGAACTTTTTCGCTTCAGAGTAGGATTTACGATTCCATATCTCGCAAACTATTTTGAATTTTGCTTTTGAATCTTTGGCAAAGTTGTTGCTCTTGCTTTGGCCTACAAAGCATTTTTTTGCAGCAAATCAAAAAAATTATATCTTCATACTCAAAATTACAAAAGTTGCCCAAAAACGCCAAGTTTTACCCACTTTTCTACAGTTTTTCAACGTCATCTTGAAAACCGTAAACAATTTGTACAAGTAATATAATACAAAGTTGAAACTTAGACCTAAATAAACAAACTGTTAGAACGAACCAACTTCATTTAATTACTCTTTCACATATGTAGTTATAGGCCTACACGCATGTATAACTGTCATAAAAACTCGAAAAAAACGAATATTTTCGGTAAAAAAGTAAAAAAATTAAATTTTTTAATTATAATTTTTAAGTTATGTTTTTTTTACTATGTTATTGATTTAATACATAACAATCGAAATTTTTGATTGAAATTGCTAGCAATTTTTCATTTTTCGAGTTTTGCTTAAAGGACCAATCGAATGCAGTTGGTATGTTCCAACCGTTGGTTTATAAAGTCTTAGCTACGTTTTTGTCCTGCATTGCTCAGTCAAATTCGTCACAGCTTTCAAGACAAAGTAGAAAAACAGTACAAAATGGGGGAAAACATGATGAATTTACGAAATTTTTGTATTTTTGAGTGTATAGATGTGACTTTCGTCAAAGCGAAATTCCAAATAGTTTACGAGAAATGGAGTTGCAAGCAGGGCTGCAAGCCGGTTTTGAACCGAACCGGTTCGAACCCGGAAATCCGACTAAATTTTTATTGTGAACCAAACCCTGAACCGAACCACAAGGACGAAAATAGATGAACCCGAACCCGTTCCGAACCGAAGCCTTTGTGATGAATGTTTTCGATTTGTTATTTTTATACTTACATACATATATGTACATATGTAAAACAATTTAAATACGCGAAGAATCAGAGCGTGCTATTGTATGTAATACTTCTTTGTTTACCTATGTACTTATGTATACATTCATACGTATGCGTATGCGTAATTTATATTACATACTCATAGACGACAATACTTCCAGCCAGAGATATTAATTTACTACAAATTCAATGCAAACCCCTATGCACAATGCACAATGTATTGCACGTTTTATTTTTCATCTTATACATTCATCTTATACATACATATGCGCCAATCTAACCAACCCGGTGCATGCTACTGCAGAAACATATCAGCCGAATACCAACAGAAGTGTATGCCACACGCAGCGTTGCCAATTTAGCTATTTTTCCCACCAGATATAGCTATTTTGTAAGCTCGAAAGCCGAAAACTATTCTGTTTTGCCAGAGACTGCAATTCTGGCTAATTATTTGACATTGTTTAGCTATTTTAAACTACTCTCTTTTAAGTTTTAGCATATTTAACAGTAGATATTTGGTGGGAAAAATTGCTAAATTGGCAACACTAGCCACGCGCCAAAAATTGGGCGCAAAGAAGAATCGACACAGAAAGAGACAGAAAAACACAAGTCAGAACAATAAAAACGCGCATTTCATTTCGTTTGAAAAGTTTTGACTGAGAAGGTGTGAAGCAATGACGATAAATTTATAATTTACGAAATATACATTCATTGTAAGCACTGATAAATCAGAATGTAACGAATGCAAACTAAATACGACCGACGGGCATGCAGAAAATTTTATACGGCACCTTCAAAAGCAGACAAAGGCATTTTTGACGAAATCATTTTGAGAAAAAATTCCAAGTATGGCAAATAAACACCAATCGATGCCCAATTTTGTGAGTGAAAGACTGATTAAAGGGCATACGAGAAAGAAAGAAATCAATCGGACTGAAGATTTATACACTAGCAATGAAGGAAGTCCATATCCAGCACATATTAATATCCCCATCCCGATTAATTTTTCACTCTTTCACGAAAATACAGCAACAAATGGATACGGTGGGGTTGCCCTTCTTGTACATACAGCATCAACAAATAGTTCTTAACACTTTCGATTTTGACACAATAGCAGTTAGAGTTCATTCAAAGATACAGTGCACAATTATTTCTTCATACATACCTCCAAAAAAGACATTCAAGATTCATCATCTAAGAAACACGTTCAACACCATCCAAACCCCACTTCTTATACCAGGTGACTTTAACAGCTGGCAGCAAAGCTGGGGCTCGCCGAAAAATAATACAAGACGCAACACTCTTTTTAAATTTATAAATCAGTCCTCCCTTACTACTCTGAACACCGGATCCCCTACACATTTGACCACTCACCATACGTTTACACACATTGACCTATCTCTTGCATCAGCACACCTAGCACTACACTCAAAATGGAAAACAGACAGCTTCCTTTCCGGTAGCGACCACTACCCGATACATATCGACCTTTTTGAACAAATCAATCACCTCAATCCAATCACCCAAATCCCAAAATTTAAATTCAACCTCGACAAAGCTAACTGGCATTTATTCCTTGAAATTACAGAAAAACTTTCCAACAACAGACCTATCAGCACAAACATCAATCAAGAAACAGACAACATAGTAAAAATAATCATTCAAGGTGCAAACCAAGCCATACCACAATCTCAAAAACCTAAACACAACAAAAACGTCCAGCAACTATGAGACGAGAAAAATACAGCATGGCTAAAACTAAATAAAAACATTAACACGACAAAGATCCTCACCTACAAAAAAGGCTAATGCCAGGCTCAAACGGGAAATAAAAATTAGAAAACGTTCTTCAATACTAAACTCCACAGACGAAATCAATCCCAGCAGCTCTATCTCCAAAATTTGGTCAAATATAAATCGATTTTGTGGGCTAAAAACCAGACACGAGATACACTGCCTTACAAATCCTAACGACCCCACACAACAAATTGTCAACTCCAACGAAATAGCCAACACACTATGCTCGCATTGGTCAAGCTCGTCTCAAGACGATAACTTCCACGCGATATTTAGACAACACAAGATGGGAACCAACCGCACCATTTCTCACACTCCATCCCCTTTAGCTCAGAATTTAGAAAAAGATATCACCTTGATTGAATTAATAGCAGCAATCAAGCAATTAAAAGGAAAAACCCCTGGACGCGACCGAATCAGCTATCCTATGCTTAAAAATATGCCCCATAACTTACTA
This sequence comes from Lordiphosa magnipectinata, assembly GCA_037044535.1. Lineage (NCBI taxonomy): Eukaryota > Metazoa > Arthropoda > Insecta > Diptera > Drosophilidae > Lordiphosa > Lordiphosa magnipectinata. The sequence continues at coordinate 13,645 of JBAMBO010003798.1, forward strand.
CAACGACTACTCAACCGCTTCAACAATATTCTAACAGCACACATTCCCCAACAATTCAAAGTTAGTACCATCATCCCCATACCCAAACCTAGCTTTGACAAAACGTCCATTAACTCCTACCGCCCCATATCCCTCAACCCCTGCATCGCCAAGGTACTCGATAAAATTATTTCCAAACGGCTATGGGGGTTTGCTTCCAACGGCAAACTACTTGATAGTCGTCAAATTGGTTTCAGAAAGGGTAAGTCGGTGTCTGATTCTCTAGTCACGCTGGATTATCAGACCACCTGAGCTCTTTCAACCAGAAACCACATTTCCGTCATATCACTTGACTTTGCAAAAGCATTTGATAGAGTCGGAATCCACACCATCATCGACGAGCTCATAAAATAGAAAATAGGACCAAAATTGCTAAATTACACAACCAACTTTCTTACTAATAGAAAAATAACTGTACAAAGCAACAACGCATTCTCCAACCCTGAACCACTAGATAACGGAATACCACAGGGTTCCCCCCTATCAGTAGTTCTTTTCTCCATAGCCTTTAACCAACTCAACAAAATAATAGCCAACCACAGAAATATGGAATTTACTGCCTACGCTGACGACTTCACGATAATACAAAGAATAAAAAAATATCAGTCTATACTTAACATTGACTCATTATTTAATGATATCAATGAGTGGTGCAACTATTCTGGTGCATCACTCTCGGTACCTAAATGTAAACATATCCATATCTGTCGAAAGACTAAATGCAAATTTAAGCTACAGTCCACCAATTTTTCCCTCCAAAATGTTGAATTACTTAAATTTCTAGGACTTACAATAACAAAAAAATACAGATGGAACAAACACATTGAAAACCTCACTACACAACAAAAAGACTTAACATAATATAATGCTTATCTAACAGAAAATTTAGCTGCGACACAAACTCAATTATATACGCCATAAAATCCATAATAATGTCTAAAATAGACTACGGCTTATATCTTTACGGTAAAGCTCCTAAATCTGCTCTAAGCAAATTAAAAACAATCTACCACTCCTCAATTAGACTTGCATTCGAGCATTCCCCACCACACCAATCCACAACCTACTGTCCGAAGCCAGTATCTTGCATGTCGAACACAGAACAACTCACACTACCCTTAAAAACTTTAAAATTATAATGAACTCAAAGCACTCCCCGATTGAACAGATATACAACAGAATAGACAAATCTTAAAGAAGCCCCAAAGTTTCCTCCTGCCTTTATGACACAATAGACCATTTCAAAAATTTAAAAATCAATATATCTCCTATACCATCCATAAAAGAAACAGCTCCACCCTGGGTGTTTGATAATACATACATAAACATATCCCTCCACAACTCACTGAAGTCAGACACCCCCCCCAATAATTTACCAGCAGAAATTTAGAGAAATCAAGAATACCCTAAACAACCGCAAATTTTTATACACTGATGGCTCCAAATCCTCTAACGGGGTATCTTACTGTGTTACAACAGAAACAGACACAATCACACACCAGTTACTCCCCCATTCCACATCTATCTATACTGCCGAAATTGCAGCCATTTTAACAGCCTGTGACTACGCTAACAAACATATAGGAAAATTCACCATATGCACCGACTCCCTTTCTTCGTTAAGCCCTATACGGACATCCGACGTTCGTAATTTAGCTAACTTCGTCATATCTTTCGTCACCATTACGCCGAAAATGTAAGTTTGTGATATTTTTAGTTTAACTGGCGGCGGGTCTCACTGCTCGATCAACTGTATTTTGATTTGATGCCAAGACGTTTTTTTTGTAAAAGCTCGGCCACTTCTCCCCAAGTCTGGTTAACAAAATTTAAGTCCGAATGCTTGGGGTGGGAAAGATCCCACTGCCCGCAATTGGGCCTGCCCAGAATGCAGCAGCAGCTACAACAAAACCTGCATGCTGCCCATCTCAGTGATGCCACTGATTCACCTGGGTCAGAATGCCGTCCACCACCACCTAAGGCGACATCAAATCAACACCAGCTGCGGCACAACACGGCCCCAGCTCACCTGCCGGCCATCGGCTTCGCCTCGGCCCCAGTGCGGGCGCTGAATCCTGCTCGGCAGACGCTGCGCGAACCCGGCTTGGCAGCCGATCCCGCAGACCAGAATGGTCGAAAGCACACCCATGAAGAATGTCTACCCAGATGTGTTCATAAAAACTCAAGAAATTTCCTTTTTATAATATATTCTTCACATTATCCGTCAGAAATTTATTAGCCAACCAACTAGCCTAAATTCACATACTCCAATGCCCATTGTATATGCCCGGTGCCTCCACTGCGTGGTTGTCCACCTAGTACTAAGTTGGTTTTATTATAGCCGCACACTTGCGTTTATGCCGTGAGGCATTTGAGCTCTGTCGGGAATAGCAGACATTCGTGTTTGGATCGCCCGACGACAATAAATGTCAATTCTGCGTCTGTCCCCCCTGCGCTCGCTACTCGCTATTCCCTCGAAAAAAAGGGAAAGATCGCAAATGACATCCCGCTCTTTCAACGCCAAAATTAAAGAAATTTTCCTTCATGCGAAAACATTTCCAAGCGGCTCTTTCGTTTTTGCTTATCTGCCATGGTTTTTATATTATTTTTATACAAATCACTTTAACTAAAAGCACTCCATTCGATCGATGTAGGTAGAAGCAGAGTGACTTAACATGGTGCATTCTCAATGCTGCGTCAGCTGCTCAAAGCACAATAAGGCCCACAGCCAATAAACATAGTCTCCACAAATGTGCTGTTAAGCGTAACATTGACTGTTAAGGGTGACATTCAAATTCTTATCTCCGTACTTGCAAAAAGTTCAAGTAGCGAAGTTGTAACTTCTGCTTCTCTTCCCTCAATTTTTATATGAAACTTTTCGTTGCTTCGGATGTCCGTATGGGGCTTTAGAATCAATACAAAACACCAATAACCTAAATTTCTACACTACCTCCATTAAGAAAATACTCATGTCAAAGAAAAATAAACTGCTACTACTATGGGTCCCCGGACACTGCAATATACCTGGGGAAATGAACTAGCAGATGAAGCAGCAAAGAATGCACTAAAATTCCCGTTAAAATTACAAAAGAATTTTAACCCCACAGACATTAGCACTTACATAAGAAGTACTGTTCAAAAACTTAAGGAGGCTGTTTGGAATAACACCTCACCCCACTATAAACATATTAACGCAAACAAAAACTCAATTCAAAATCTCCCACACACAATCTTCTCACGAAATGACTCACTTAAATTCCTAAGACTTCGATTGGGACACACCAATCTAACCCACTGCTTTATCTTAAACAAAACACCCCCACCGATCTGCACAAGTTGCAACACAACCCTTACCATAACCCACGTCCTCATAGATTGTCCCAAATATCAACAAAATAGAACTAAATTCCTCAAACCAACAATGCATGAAACATTATCGCATAACAATGCACACCAAACAATAGACTTTCTTAAATCCTCTAATATTTATCACTCCATATAATCCTGTAAATATACAAACACTAAAATAAAGTAAATTAAGGAATACGTAAAAACAAAAACTACTACAACTAAAGCACTACACATACACATATCCTTCACATTATATTATAAGCAAAAACTAAACTACCACTAAAATTCATGTACATTCACTGTAAGCTTAAGGCCTCAGTCGCTATAGCTTAACTTTTTAAGTTACACTCAATTTTTAATTGCGTGCTAATTTTGTAATCATAATAATAATTATAAAAGTCCAATTAAAATCTACGTCTTACAGTCTTACAATGTATTTATGCGTCAGGTGTATACCTATTGTATTGTAATTTTGTGTATATTGGATAAGACGTACAACGAACGAAGGTTCGAACCAAATCCAAAGCCCAAAAACCTCGAACCTCAAATTTCCGAACCTTAACCGGTGGTAAATTTTGGTTCGAACCTGCAAGCCGGAGGTTCCGAAAAAATTTTTGGGTTTGCAGCCCTGGTTGCAAGTCCCAATCAGAACCTGAAAACTTTAAAGTTCAATAAAAAGAAAACGGTAGCTAACCAGACCAAACCCAGCAAATTTAACTTTTTAGTGTTGCACAGTGTCATATAAGTCATGCTAATCAAATTCAGCGAATAGATGCTCTAATAGGTGACCGTGACCGTATAATTGTTGTTGGCGACTTTAATATCCCGCATAAATCATGGTCATCAAGTGATTACTCAAATGAGCTCTTCCCATCTGCTCAACACGACTTTTTAGATTTAATGGCAGGGCTGACTGTCGGCCAAATTAACTGTATTCCGAACGTATGCATAGGCATCTTGATCTAGTGTTTTCCGACGATGTTCCCAGCTCTGTGGTATCTAGAGTGCCACCGCTTTCTGTCCCTGAGGATACTTACTATCCTACTCTTCAAATTTAAATTGAATTTGATACGTCCAGCATCCCTATTCCGAATACCCAAAGTACAAACGCTTTTTGCTTTCGCAAGGCGGATTGGTCTTCCATCAATGATGCGCTTCTTAATATCGATTCGTCCTTCCTTGACTCTTTTCATGATATGGAGGAAGCTACCAATTCTTTTTATCTTACCTTGAATATTGTTTCAATGAGCTCGTCCCATTATTTGCGCCTTCCTCTCCCACAAGGGCCCTGGTCTACAAGGGAATTGTCCAATCTTAAAAACATCAAGAGGCGTTTGTACAAAAAATTCAAAAGATCTGGTTCCCAACTTGATTACTCTAAAAACTCAGATGCTCATTCCAAATACATGAGTCTAAATTCGGAGTGTTACCAGGATTATTTGGTTAGCTGCAAATTTAGCTTTCAGCAAGACCCTAAAAACTTTTATAGGTTTGTCAATTCAAATCGCAAGTCTTCTCGTTTTCCTCCAGCACTTTCGTTGGACAACACAACGGCTGACAACGATATGGATATTGCCAACTTGTTCGCATCATTTTTTCAGCGTTATTATTCCTCATCTCTTGATCTTGGGCGGGCTTATCCGTATTCGATTGCACATTCCAGCAGCATTTTTTCTCCGGTTTAGGACTGCGAGAGTCTATTATCTAGTCTATGATCGGCGGAATCATCCTTCAGTCTCGGTCCTGACAGTGTTCCAAGCTGTGTGCTTAAATATTGTGCTGACTGTCTGTGCTTGCCCCTTCTAAAACTCTTTAGCATTATTCCTATTCACAAAAGTAGTAAACTACAGAGGCATTTCCAAGCTCTCAGCAATTCCAAAACTTTTTGAATCAATCATCCCTTTTCAATTACAAAATTTCTGTCGCTCATTAATATCTCCATCACAACACGAATTTATGAAAAAGGGGTCGGTCAACACCAACTTGATAGAGATTACATCTCTTGTTAATATGGGGTGCGTAAACAAGCAGCAAACGGATGTGATATATACAGATTTCAGCAAAGCTTTCGATTCCGTTAATTATGGGCTCCTTATACACTAACTGTATATACTTGGCTTTCCACCTAAGCTTCTTAATTGGATCGTGGCTTATTTGCGTAACCGGTATCTATTCGTATATCCTCTGGAGTTCCCCAAAGCAGTCATCTAGGACTATTCCGTCCGCGTTATCTTACTCTCAGGTGCTTATGTAAGCGGATGATCTTAAGCTTTGCCTGTCTTACGATGATCCAGTATCAGCTCTTCTCCTACAAAGGGACTTAAACTCTCTCAATAATTGGTGCATGATTAACAGTCTGCCACTCATCAATGAGAAATGTAAATATAATATTTAACTTTTCATCGCAATACACCTTATCTCTATGGCTACATGATTGAGGATAAGCCACTTCAGCGCATCTATAAAGTCGACGACTTGGGAATACAATTCGTTTCCAAGTTTTGTTTCAATGGTCATATATCGGTTATTACTAATAAAGCTAAGGGAGTTCTTGGCTTCATCAAAAGATGGTCTAAAGAATTTAATGACCCTTATGTCACCAAACAGCTATACGTTTCTCTGGTCGGACGTTTTCTTGAGTATGGCTCATGTGTCTGGTCTTCACACTACCAGAAGAATAAGGATCAACTAGAATCTGTACAAAAACAGTTCTCACTTTCGCCCTGCGTGTCTTAAATTGGAATCCCAATAGGCAACTACCACCATACGAGCACAGACTACGCTTATTGGACCTTCCTGAATAATCGGAGGATCTACCTTAGTGTGCTTTTCCTTCATAAGCTACTGTCAGGTGAGGTTGACTCAAGCGCTCGGCTTAGCTTTATAAGCTTTGCGGTTCCGTCACGGGTAACGAGAAATTACGTCCCGATTTATTTAAATCCTTGCTTCACGAACAATGCTCACCATGAACCCTTTAGTAATCTCTGTCTAAATTACAACTGGTACTATCATTTGTTCTCAGTAAACTCCCCATTGTTAGATGTAAGGAATAGTCTATTGTCTACTCTATATTCATAATTGTAAATAGTTTGACTGAATTTTGTTAAACTTTAAATAACAATAAATAATATGTGTTCGGAGATTCTTCCTTCTATGCGTTATAAACATTTGAACAATTTTAATATACCCTCTTCAAGGGTATAAAAATGTTGACTAACTTCCACAATTTTTAAGATATCGATCTCAAATTAAACTTACATTTATATTCACCAGATCTATACCACAGGCCAACAAAATGACCACTTTTGTGAGGTCCAGCCTTCTTTGTTTTTAATTTTGTTCCACTTTTGTGCACTGATTCCAAAATTGGGTTCGGTTTTTGTCCATCAGCTCTTGTTTTCAAGATATCGAGGAAAATCCATTTTGCAGTATTTTTGGCTTTAAAAAAATTATGAAGGTTACACCACGCACAAATATCTGTAATTATGAAATTTATGCGACAGTATACATATTAATGCAGCCTAAAAAAATCATAGGAGCTGCATCAGCAAACCCATAAGTGTCGAAATAGGCCATTGCAGAGTAATTTTGATCAAATTATTGCAAATTTTTCAAATTTAATCGTCGTGTACAAGCCATTGCGGTGGTTGCATTTTGATTACAATCACTTTAGCAAGTAGCCTAAGGGCTCCTATATTTTTACAAATTTTGTTGCATTTAAATCAACTGGATGGACAAAGTTACAGCCTGTTAGTCCCAAAAAAATGAATTAAAATGTATGTCAAGACAACTAGATTCATACATTAAATGTGTATAGGATATATTAAAAGACTACGTGATCTAACATAGACCTTACATTAAATGTCAAGAAAATGTACAATAATATTCTGGCAGTACTAGATTCAAACAATTTATCCCAAACTCATATTTGGATAATATCAAACAACCTAGCGAGAATGACATCAAAATTTTATGAATTGGGCTACGAATGGGCCAAGTGAGCCAAACGATACAAGGTTGTGCAAATACTTGCTCTATTTCGCAAGCGAATATGTATGTGAGTCTGTCTTAAGTTGGAAATTTTAGTTTTGTAGTTTTAATTTGATTTAAGTGGTTACATACAGTTAAGTGGCCCAAAACAAAACTATTTTCAAGGTATTTTCCTGAGAAGAACTTTAAATTAATTAATGTACAAATTTTTACACATATTGAGGTAACTTTTAACTGTATTTTATCATTTCTTATTTGTAAAAATTATCATTTTAAAAGCTGCTCCAGGCGATCTACAGGAGTTCCACTCAAAAAAAGCGCTTTACAGTGACCACGATATCCCTGGACTTGATCATCCAAAATTCAAAAAACATAACGGATTTCGTTAAACTGTTTTAAAATCTGGAAATTAATCATTATATTATTCAAAAGGCTATGATTTAAGGGGATAAAATCATTTGACCACCGCTTCACATCATGCTTGATTTAATGAAACAATTTGTCAAGGCGTTAAACACATATGGAAGTTGTTTTCAGTTTAAGCAGATCTAATTGAGGAAGGCGGAGAACGTTTTCACCTGGATTTGCGAACTATGAAAGCTCGGTATCGCGGAAAATGGTATAGTCATATGCTTGATCTTTGGGCGACAATCCGTAATATTAGCTAATCGTAGACATTAGACATTAAATAATAATAAAAATAATAAGAATGGTCAATTTACTCAACACGAATGTATAATTCGTTTCACAGATAGACTCTTCATTGAAATTCCTTTCCGCCAGCAATTTGTTTAAAGTTTGAAAATCATAATAGTCACAAGGGGCTGAGTCCGGAGATTATGGTGAGCGCGGAACTCATTGGCCCATTCGTAGCCCAATTCATAAAATTTTGATGTCATTTTCGCGAGGCTGTTTCGATACTAAGCATATTTGACTTTGGGATAAATTGTTTGAATTTAGTACTGCCAGAATGTTATTGTACATTTTCTTGACAATTAATGTAAGGTCTATGTTAGATCACGTTGTCTTTTAGTATTTCCTATACACATTTTATGTATCAATCTAGTTGTCCTGCCATAAATATTAATTCATTTTTTTGGGATTAACAGGCTGTAACTTTGTCCATCCAGCTGATTTAAATGCAACAAAATTTGTGAAAATATAAGAGCCTTTAGGCTACAAGCTAAAGTGGTTGTTATTAAAATGCAACCACCGCTTGTACAGTTTGAAAATTTTGCCATTATTTGATCAAAATTACTATACAATGGCCTATTTCGACACTTTTGGGTTTGCTGATGCAGCTATTATGATTTTTTAGGCTATTTTTTTGCTCGGTGCAACCTACATAATTTTTTAAAAGCCAAAAATACTGCAAAATGGATTTTCCGCGAAATATTGAAAACAAGAGCTGATGGAGAAAAACCGAGACCAGTTTTAAAATCAGTGCACAAAACTGGATCAGAATTTTGCAACGAGAAGGCAGGACCAAAATGCCTGTTGGCCTATGTAATCCCTCAAATTTCCAAAAATAGCGGGTTGTAAGCAGCCGAGTTAACAAAATGTTGCATACTTTTCGGTTGTCCCACCTCAGGCACACAGGAAGGCTATTAAACATTTCTTTCCATGAGTAACCGGTATATCGAAGTCGGTTAGAGCCGACTTACTTGAATCAAGGTTCCAGCCATAGAAACACCATTACTTGGTACAGGTTATTTTGCAGTCAGGGCACTCGACTGCAGCACTCTTACCTGTTTATATTTTATTATGTATAACTTTGGAAATGAGTTCCGAACTAATCGCTGATTTCGAAATGTTGGTATGCAGTTATTGTTGACTTTTCATATAGATCTTTGAAAATGTGTTTGACCTTAATCGGACGAAAAACAAATAAATTTCATACAACTATATTCCGCAACAGAATTTTCCAAAATTCGATCTTCGTACTAACTTTCAGCATAAGATAAAAGTACTGTAAAAAACTGAGATTCCTATCCTTAATGGTTTCGGCTGTGCAGCAGTCAGTCGGTTAGTCAGGTTGATCTATTATATATGTAGAAGTTGACAAGAAAAACACTTGGAAACGCATTGCATGGAAGCTGGCATGAGGACCATATTGATGACATGCGACAAAATTATGATAGTGACTAAAGAGCTGCTCTCCCCATTCCAAACATGTGGCAGATCTTTCCACCTTCTACGCAGAAGATCCAATTGACACTAATTCAGAAATTTCGAGCAGCAAATGCATCGGTAATACCAATTCACATTTACAAAAAACCCCAAGATCTGATGCTAAATAATTAGGCAAGAAAGATACAGAAGCATTAGAATTCGCAAAATATGTCCCCAAACACCCAAATTGTCGGGAAAAGAACCAACATACTTGCTTTCAATCAATACCATAAAATTCTTTAACCTGATACTGCTAAGCAAATGTTATATAAATTTCATGCCAGTTAATTTATTTTGTATAATTTTTAATACAACACATTTTTGAGAGCATTGCAGTCAATGATGTAAGATGCTAGATGTGGCCAGTGTCCATTTCACATCATCATCAAATTCCATGCGTTCCTCTAAAATGTGCTCAATGGGGAAAAAAACTGATTTTGTTGACAACGAGAAACTTTAGTCAACACCAGGATATTTGCTCGTCCGGATCCAAAACCTGCAACGGCAGTTCGAGACATTTCGGCCAAACTCCATCGTCTCTTCCAAATGTTCCATATACACTAACACACACTCACGAAATCTGCCGGCAACGCCAAATACGCAACCTCTGGTACGGCTGGGGTCAGTCGCTGTATTTTTGTTATCCCAGCGTTGCTCTTTGTACGGTGATGCGTTGTGACGCCAACCTGTAATAGTTGCATCATGTGCCCATGATAAAACAAGAAATGTATGGCACTGTTGCAGTGCAGCCTTAGGTCGGGTCAGAACAGTTCAGTGTGCTTATGTCGCTTGAGACGGAAGTTAGTGTCCGCGCATGTCCGTCTGTCTGTTTCTACGCAAACTAGTCCCTCAGTTTTCCAGCTATGGAGCTGAAATTTTGCACAGTGTCTTCTTTTAGCTGCACGCTGCTAATATGATGGAACCGACCGGATCGGATGACTACTTCTTGTAGCTGCCATAGAAACGATCGTTCGAAAAATGGGTTTTTTTGAGAAAAATTGTTTTGTTTTCAATGTTTGCGTCTTTAACTCGGTTTAATGTTTTCAAACTGATCTGCTCGCTATCCTTTGGAGCGATCTTTTTCAAGTGTATTAAAACTTCGGCACAGACGAAGTAAGCTTTCCTTTCTCGTTTTTTTGCTGTTTTGGTTTTGGATTTGGGGCATTGAAAAAATGTATACATACTAAATTTGCACTTCGTGCGCTTGTCAAATTGTTGCTTTTGTTGATGCTGCGTTGCAAAACCAAATGTATACATACTTAATTATGCACTTCAAATTGTTGTTTTTGTTGTTGCTTAATTGGAAAAGAAAATTGATTACATACTTTGTTATTGGATTTGGGGGTGTATTTTTAGAGCGTAGTGATCTCGTTTATGTTTTATCTAATAATATACTAAAGTTGTTGGTTAGCGACCTTTCTAATAGTAAGAGTGTGATGCTTTGCTGGCTCGAGGTCAAGAAGACAACTCATATGTTGATTTGTTTCCAATAAATTTTGGATGCACATCGGCATCCGTCTTCTGGGACACTACAAGGAACAATTCACCAATTATAACTAGACATCGAATTTTGCATATTTGCACACATCTTATTTTTATTGATCAATGATCTAAGTCCGCTAAAAACAATTTTGCATATTTTGCATATTTTTGTATGCAAATATGCAATTATGTGAATATGCAAAATATGTAAAAAAACTTTATGAAATTACATAATGATTCTGTGCTAACGATTTTCTTTTTTCAAATCTGCTTGAACTTGTAAGTCAACGTCACCAATTCAACTTGTAGTCAATTAAAATGCCGAAAATTCAAAAATGGCTTAGAGATTTGCCATCTAGCTGTTTTGCAATACATATTTACAAAGCAGGCAACCGGCGTGCGTTGCTGCGCCTCCTTTAGAATTTTAAACACAATTCGAAGAAGTGAAGCTTAATAGACAATCGCCATCTATCAAATCTTCATGATAATCTAAACACATTAATTTTTTTTTTTTAAATTTCCCAAGTTTTTGGTCCGTATGATCTTCACCTCCTATTTACCCGTCTTCGTGTCAATCTAAACACATATAAGAATTTCGCAAATGATAAAATTTCTTTAAACCGATTGATCGACACCTCCTATTTATCCTGCCTCTAATTTGCCAACTATTTCAATCTTCATGATAATCTGAACTAATCATAAAATTTTGCATATATCCGGATTTTTGGACCGCTTGATCTTGATTCGTTAATTTATCCGTCTACACTACACAAAAATTTTCAAAAATTTCGCAACTTATTGGACCGTTGGATCTAACCATTTTTGCGTCTACAATTGCCATGTATCAAATCTTAATGATTGCCCAAAAATCATAAAATTTTAAAAATTTCGCAACAAAATCTAAGCTCAAGTAGTGATTTTGGAAATTTCGCGATTTCTTGGACTGTTCGGTCTATACTTTCTATATTTACCCGTCTACTATTGCCGTCTATTAAGTCTTCATAATAATCTTTGGTCATATGAAAAATTTAAAAATTTCGAGATTCGTTCAATAGTTCGATCTACACCTTCTTTTTAACCGTCTACATTGCCATCCATTAAATCTTCATAATAATATTAGGTCAAAAAAAAATGTAGCAAATTTTGACCTGTTCAATCTACGCCTCTTATTTAGCAACGCCTGCTCTTTCGTAAATACTCAAATAAAATTTTGAGAAATTTCGCGGTTTTTGGTCTAAGCCTCTTATATACGCGCTTTCAATTGCCATCTATCCAACCTTCATAGTTATGTTTGGTCCTTTGAAAATTTTGCAAATTTCGCGATTTCCATGTCCATTTGATCTTCTCCTCCTATTTACCCGCCGGTTTATACTTCTTTATGATAATCTTAGCTCAAATGAGAATTTTGGAAATTTCGCGATTTTCTTGACCATTTGTTCCACATCTCCGTAATTTTCCCGTGTACTCTAGCCGTCCATAAAAACTTCATAAAAATCTGAAATTAATGAACAATTTAGAAATTTCTCAATATTTTAGAACTTTCAAGGTACACCTTTCATTTGCTCGGTCTACAACTTCCATTTAACCGTCTATATATGCCATCTATATATTTTTTATAATAATCTAAGCTCAAGAATGCGAATTTTTGTAAATGTCGCCATTCTTATAAATTTTTTTATAGAAATACTTATTTTGCATATTAATTGCATATTTTGCATATTTATTGCATATTTTGCATATTTTTTGCATATTTTGCATATTTGTTTACATATTTTGCACATTTTGCATTTATTGAATATGCAGTTTTCAATGTAAAGTGGGTTATTAAATTAGTATAAATACAAATTTTCACCACAATCAACCTTCATTTAAAAACGTGCATAAAATCCGATGTCTAATATTATAACAATACATTTAATCAAAACTTTTTTTTAAAACATTTTTACATACAATATTTAAAACGTCTGTACCGCTTGACGTGGAGCTTAATACTAATCAATTGTTTGTTCAGTTGGTGTCTGTATATGTGGGCGCAGTTGTCGGTGTCCGTTTTGTAGTTTAGTCTCTTGTCTGTTGTTGAATCTATTACTACGTTTATACGTACGTCTTATTTGCAAATAACAATTTTGTGAGTGACAAATTATTGCGTATAAATGCTGAGTTAATTCGTTATTTGCAAATACTGATTAGTAGACTATTTGCAAATAGTTTGCAATTGAACCAAGGCGGATACCAAGGTACTTCTTTGACTAATGGAAGCAAATTAGGCCATGAAACTGCTTGATGGCAGTCCGGCAGCACTAAAAAATAGATTTATTTTCGTATGGTATTTAGCGTATAAACAGTGAGCTAGTTATTTACAAATTATTTCTATTTGCAAATAGCTGGCGTATAAACGTAGTATATTATATATAACATTTCGAGGGTAAAGCGTTTCCTCTAGTTGTTCTCTTTTTGTAAGATTGTGGTTTCTTTAAAATTCGGCGAGTGTCCGCTCTCCTTACAGTTTGACGACAGTGCAGTTTTTTGTATGGTCGTTTGGTGTCGGAGTTTATAATCGGATTTATGTCCGATCGTTCTGAGTTTTGACTTTGTTGTTCCTAGGGACATTTATTCAACAAGACGAAGTCTAAAATTGACAAAACAGACAAAAGTAATGTGATATAAAAAATACCACCTAATGGGAATTTAGAAAACGCGTGCAATAAACTGTTCATAGGAACAACAAAGTCAAAACTCCAAACGAGGATATCCCAACATAAATCCGATTATAAACTCCGACACCAGACGGCCATACAAAAAACTGCACTGTAGACACACTGTATGGAGAGCGGACACTCGCCGAATTTCGAAGAAACCACAATCGTACAACAAGAAAACAACTACAGGAAACGCTTTACCCTCGAAATGTTACATATAAGGGATACAACAACAGACAAGAGACTAAACTACAAAACGGGCACCGACTACTGCGCCCACATATACAGACACCTATTGAACAAACAATAGCTTAGTATTAAACTCCAAGTCAAGCGGTACAGACGTGTTAAATATTGTCCGTAAAAATGTTCAAAATTGTAGTGTCCCTGAAGACGGATGCCGATGTGCATCCGAAATATATTGGAAACAAATCAACATATGAGTTTTCTTCTTGACTATATATAATAATATAGTATTTTTCAAATATTAATAATGAATTTCTTTATATTAGTAAAGGGTGATTCTTTAGCAACTTTCTTTTTAGTCACACTGTTTTTGGCAGCTCAGCTGTTTGTTACTATCAAACATGTTCAGTTTGGTCTATAATCTAATTTAGTTTTATTATCAAAATGCATGCTCGGTTAAGAAAGTGCATCGTGCACTTCTTTCATTTTATGGTCTGTTTCGGCGACCTTCTGAGGCGGCTATTCGGAATCTTGTGACTAAATTTCGAACCAAATTTACATTATTGGACATTAAACTACCAACACGAGAACGTAGAGTGCACACAGAGAACAATATAACAGCTGTATCCGCCAGTGTTGTTAATGACCGTGAATTATCGATTCGGCGCCGTTCGCAGCAATTTGGCCTCTGTTACTCCACTACTAAAATACAGCTGGTGCAGCTCGTCATCGATATCATTATCGCTATCGCTATCGCTATCGCTATCGCTATCGCTATCGCTATCGCTATCGCTATCGCTATCGCTATCGCTATCGCTATCGCTATCGCTATCGCTATCGCTATCGCTATCGCTATCGCTATCGCTATCGCTATCGCTATCGCTATCGCTATCGCTATCGCTATCGCTATCGTTATGTCGTTGTCGCTGTCGTTATCGTTACGTGCAGAATTTTCCGTGAGTTTTCACGCCTGGGGGCGGATTTTGGAAAATCACATTTCGAACTATTTCGTATTCCATTCTTTCAAACCGAGTTTCAAGCCAATCTAATGAAAAATAATTTTTTGCCTGCAGAATTTTCCGGGAATTTTCACGCCTGGGGGGCGGATTTTCCGACATTGGAAAATAACATTTCAAATTATTTCGTATTCTATCCTTACAAACCGAGTTTCAACTCAATCGGATGAAAAATAGTTTTTTTCATGCAGAATTTTCCGGCCATTTTCCTCCTTGGCGGATTTTCCAAAATCGGGAAAACACGTGTCGAATTATTTCGCGTACTACGCTTACAAACCAAATTTCAAGTCAATCGGATGATAAACAAAATTTTTCCCATACAAACTTTTCCGACGCTTTTCCGGCTTTGTCGGTCGGAATTTTCCAAAACCCCCTCTTAGTACGCACTTTCATCACTAATGGAAACTCCTGTCCAAACTTCAACCTACTATCTCTTACCGTTTGCGCACTGCGTTGATTGCCAATCAGTCAGTCATTCAGAACAAACTGTTTTATATGTAGTCTGTTTTAAATAAAGAAAAGTTTGTGCTTATTTGTGTTATGTGTTTGTTTTTATGTGTTATTGCTGTGGGATTTTTTAGGCGAACCTAACCTAAATGTCACGGGTTCCGTGGAGTAAAAGTTGGAAGCTCTCGTTGCTACTCGCAACTAAAGATGCAATTGCGTTAATTAATATGTATATGATATGTTATTAATACATTTAGCGCGTTTTTGCGCAACTTTGAAATATTTGGTATAGTTTTTGGTTATATTTTCGAAAAAAATCAATTAAGAATATCGGTCAAGCCCGACTGTAATATACTCTGTAACCGCAAAGAAGTATGCTCAGTGTGTATTTTGCTGCTGCAGTAGCACCAGAATACAACGAAGCTGCTGCGCTGCGGCAGCGGAATTTCTTTTGCTTATAACTTTACAATCGCTTATCCAATTTTAACCATTCCTTCGGCAAATCGAAAAATAATCTTGATTACTAAATATCACTTGAAGGTACAAACTATCTATCTACAAAACTGTGGGAGATATGACTTTTCCAAATTGCGGTGGCGGGAGGTGGCGTGGCAAAAATTACTAAAAATATGCATTATTATCACCATTTAGTTGTCTCTCTCACACCCACGAAAATACAATGTGAGCAGAAATGAATGGATTATTAATATGTTCAATTAATGTCGTGTCATATAGGCCTTAACAAAAAAAAATTAAAATAATTTTTAAGTGTAAATAATTTGAAAGTTAGAGGTCGGATGTAAGTTTACAGATTTTTGAAATATTTTTATTGCCAATGGTTTTGAATAGCAAACAATTGAATATAAATAAATTTTTTAAAAAGCTAAATTTTCAAAACATTTTTTCCGCCAAATGAAGCACATTTCGGCAAAGTGCTGAAAATAATGGGGGGTGCCACAGAAATCATTAGAGATTTTGGTATAAGCGTTTGCATTTCCAATTTAAATTGTATATCTTTAAATGTGAAGTGAAAAGTATATCATCGGTTGCTAGATCAGATGGTGACTTTGAGCGATTTCGAACTAACTGCTCAAAACTACTTGGCTTTGAACAGTTGGTTTCAATTCGCTTTCATTGCGCTATCTGATCTAGCAACCGAGTATTTTGGTGTCCCTTCGCATATTAATAAAAGCAGTTTAAATTTGAAATACTTTAAAAGAATTGTTTATACGAAAATCTCTAGTGGTTTCTGTGGCACCCCCGAATATCCAATTTATAAGGTCGGGAATGCTTCCTTCTAGCTGTTACATTCATTTGCACAAACATAACACAGTACAACAATAAAAAAAAACCCCGGCATGAGACCCTAAGATTATGATAAAAGGGACCTCTGTAAGCATCACCTCATACCCAGTTTAACAAATAAAGCCTCGGTTCGCGTTTTATGGATACTTTTGTACTTGCAACACACAACGACAACAATTTTATCTTAGATTTGAAGGGTTTAAGATAAAAATCTGGAAAATTCAGCAAATGTGGACAGGGTCATGGGGAACACAATACAAAAAATTCACTTCAATCGTACAATTGGTTAAGGTACCTCCAGAAGGAGTTAACCTTAAGTCTTGAATATCTTTAAAAGTGCACGGTAGATTTTTATAAAAATCGTTTTTTGTGATGCTATAATGGTCTATTGCATGTAACTCAAAGGTGGTATTCGACAGCCAAAAAAACTGCGAATTGGAGAACCAATTTTATATTCACCCACGAACCACTCCATATGGACTATGAGCCAGATGTTAAAATAGACCGAACTGTGTTTTCAGATTCACAAAGGTAGCTTTGGTTCGCGGACTATAGTCAATATTGTACCAGCAATTGTCTCTGACCAACATTGACCATTTGGGTATCACAGGCTTCGCCAAAATTATGTAATTAATCTTATGAGTAAAATTCGTCATTGCCACCAAGAAAAATTACAATTTTAATTAAAATTGTCTTTGGTGGAGAAACCGCGGTACGCTAAGATGCCCTGAACTGAAGTATTTAAATGAAACGATCTATTTTCCTGCTGGTAATGAAGCACTTTACTCATAAAATTTATTAAATAATTTTGGTGAAGCTGGTTTTAACCTAAATGGTCAATGTTGTTCTAAGGCAATTGCTAGTACAAAAATGTCAATAAACCGCGAACCAAGGCTTCGTTGGTATAACTGAAAACGCAGTTCTGTCTATTTTTATACTTGTACCGAAGGTACATAGAGTATATTAAGTTTGTGCAAAAGTATGTAACAGGGAGAAGGAATCATTTCCGACCCTATAAAGTATATATATTCTTGATGAGCATCAACAGCCGAGTCGATATAGCCATGTTCGTCTGTCTATCTGTATGAACGCACAGATCTCAGAGATGGTAAGAGATAAAATTTGCCATGTCCGTCTGTCTGTCTGTCTGTCTGTCCGTCCGTCTGTCCGTCCGTCCGTATGAACGAAGAGATCTCAGAGATGGTAAGAGATAGAGGTTTGACATGAATGGGACATATATTTCTTATACTTGCAGGCAGATCAAGTTTATTTTCAATTTTTGCCACGCCCCCTCCCCGCCCCCGCAATTTGGAAAAAACTTGCGTATCTCCTACAGTTTTGGAGATAGATCGTTCGTTTCTTCTAGAGATACCTTGTAAGCAAAATTATTTATCGATTTGCTGAAAGAATGATAAAGATCGGATGAACGATACTCAAGTTATGGGCAAAAAACGGCCAGTTAACACCACCCACCCCCCCATCAACAACCACAGCAACATACCCTAACCGTTCAACACGCAATCTTAGTGCGAGAGAGAAAGAGAGAGAGAGAGAGAAACTTAGAGAGCGCACCGCGTTGTGCGCGGGGTGTTAACTGGCCGTTTGACTCCTGAGCAAATGCGAGTGCAAGGGGTACAGAGTATGTTATAGTCGGGCTTGACCGACTATCTTTCTTGTTATGGCTTATGGCCTAAATGAATTGGTTTGTGGATGGATATAAAATTGGTACTCCAATTCGCGGTTTCTTGGCTGTCGAGTACCATCTCTTAGGGACATGCAGTAGTCCATAATACCATCATAAATGTGTATTTTTATAAAAATCTACCGTGCTTTTTAAAAGATATTCAAGAATTAAGGTTTAACTCCTTCTGGAGGTACCCTAACCAATTGCCCGATTGAAGTGAATTTTTTGTATTGCGTTCCCAATGACCCTGTCCAAATTTGCTGAACTTTCCAGATTTTTATCTTAAACCCTTAAAATCTAAGATATAATTGTTGTCGTTGTGTGTTGCAAGTACAAAAGTACCCATAAAACGCGAACCGAGGCTTTATTTGAAACACTCCTAGCTGAAAAGAAAAAAACTAAACAAATGATTGGTGGATTTCAATTGTTAATTGCTAATAACTAATAGTAAGATTGCCACCAAATTTCAATAGCGTCCACATTCTATGCGTTGGAGTAGATTCCCAGAGATTCGCTCAAGGGCAGTTAACCGGAAGTAGATTTTCAGAAATAATTTTGCTTACGAACAAGGCTGTAAGCCGGTCCGGAACCGAACCCCTAAGAACCGGTTCGGTTCGGGTTTTTTGACTCCTCGAACCTGAACCCGAACAGGACCACTTTTTCAAAAAAATTAGGTTTGGTTCACAACATTAAGTAGTTTTTCCAACGACATATACAGGAAAATATAGAAATTCCTTCTTATCTGACTGCTAGCATTTAAGAAGCTGTCCAATCCTACGACATTTCTATAGGTCAGATTTATGCTATCACCGTCGATAATGGATTGAAATTGGTTGCAGCAGGAGAACTTTTAAATGTCAACTGCAGAGCAGAAAAGGAATGCTACTATGAAGAATGTAATGTTGAAGGTTGCTCAAGTGAATCAAAAGCATTTTTTGATTTGGACGATGACCAAGTTACTTCAATAGGTTCCCTGGAGAAATCTATAATTACAGTTTTTTGTGCTGCTCACACTCTAAATTTCGTAGTTAACGATTTTTCAAGAAAGTTCAGTTTGACATTCGTAGAGTTCTCACAAGAATATGAAAATCCGTAATCACACTAAATGAAATCTATTGCATACAAAAAAATTGAAAAAACCAGTGCTGGACTGCGTTGGAACTCAACCTACAAAAAATGCGAACTTTTTCTTCTTAAAAATTTTTCCATTCATTCAAAAGAGCTCCACCTAAAAACATCCAAATGAAAAGTAGTTCAAAATATATGTAATTTACTGCAGCCAATATATAAAACTGTTTTAAAGCTGCAGGATTCACAATTACTACCAAGTGATTTTTATTACGATTTCTTTTCATGTCGAGCAATTGTTCTAAAATCTTCCGCAAAACATTGTTTATTACTATCTAAGTGCCTTGATAAATGTTCTATTATAATAGACCATTTGGGTATCAGGAGCTTCTCCAAAATTAGGAAATTAATCCTTTGACTAAAATGCGTCATTTCCACTAAGAACGAGAGCGTAAGTTAAAGTCGGCTCTAACCGACTTCGATATACCCGTTTCTTATGGAAACAATTGTTTAATAGCCTTCCTGTATGCCTGAGGTGGGTCAGCCGAAAAGTATGCAACATTTTTTAACTCGGCTATTTATCATCCGATCTTGATGAACATTTCAGGGCTTGTAGATGTCGAATATAAATCTACGTTTTAAATTTGAAATCGATATCTCAAAAATTTTGGGAGTTATTCAACATTTTTTATTGTGGGGGTGTGGGTGGGCGTGTCAAAAATTTGAAATAAACTTGATCTGCGTGCAGACAATAGGAGTCTACATTTCAAAATTGGTTGCTATAGCTCTTCTAGTCTCTGAGATCTAGGTGTTCATACAGACAGACGGACAGACAGACAGGCGGACAGACGGACGGACGGACGGACGAGACGGACAGACGGACATGGCAATATCGACTCGGCTGTTGATGCTGATCAAGAATATATATACTTTATATGGTCGGAAATGATTCCTTCTGCCTGTTACATACATATGCACGACTTTAGTATACCCTTTTACTCTACGAGTAACGGGTATAAAAGCAAAATTCTGTCGAAAAATGTCTTACGTGAACAATCCGCGATACGCATAGATGCCTTCAACTAAAGTATTCAAATAAAATTACCTGTTTTTCTGCTTGTAATGAAGCAATTTACTCATTAGTTTAATTCCATAATTTTGGTGAAGCTGGTGTTGCCTAAATGGCTAATGTTGCTCTAAGGCAATTGCTAGTACAAAAATGCTTATAAACCGCCAACCAAGGCTTCGTTGGTAAAACTGAAAACGCAATACTGTCTATTTTTATCTCTAGTTTATGGCCTATATGGACTCGATAATGGGTGATTTAAAATGTGGTACCCACTATCGCGGTTTTTCGATGCATGTTACCATCTCTTAAGGGGACATTTTATGGGTCAGCATCTCAACATATTTAAAA
>JBAMBO010003799.1:0-34916 GCA_037044535.1 Lordiphosa magnipectinata
TTTTAAATAAATTTATTATTATTATTATATTATCCTGCATCTTCTTTACAGAAAGAAGGTTATGAGGTATATTTGCGCAAAATAGTACGTCTTCAAGGGTAATATCCTCATCCAGATTGATTCGAAGTCTTACTATGTCAGTAGCAGTAGCATGAACGGTTTCCCCACATTTAGCAACTGAGATTTCAATTGGCGAATCCAGAGATATAAAGTCAGCAAATAAGTTCATGTCATTAATTATGTGATCCGAAGCTCCAGAATCAATAATAAAAGGTATGCCGTCCTTGTTTGTTGGAAAATCCCTCATCATGAAAGCAAAGCCCTTGTAATGTTCTTGAATTTCCTTGAAATTTTGCTTTTTTCAAATATATTTTGGAACCTTTTCGAATTTTTTTGGACCATTTAATTTTTTCCTAGTTGCAACCGTGCTTCGACCATCAAAGACACCACTGAAAAATACATTTGTTAAATTGTATATAATAGAATGATTCCTCTATATGATCAACTGCCTTTTCTGTTGTATTATTTCAAACCAATTATATTGTTTGCTCAGACAAATCAGCCTACTTCATTTATAAATTTAGCAGATTGTTGGTTGGATTGCAAATCCGTCGATGTCACTGAACTTCGAGTGATTTATTTTTCCAATATAATGGTACATCACATCAAAAGGGTTGCATTCCTCTGAAAGAATTCACATTTGTATACCATTGCAGTGTGTATATTACAATTGTCCGGATGTTTGTAATGCTTAGAAGAAAGCATCTCCGACCGGTATTCTTGATTAGCATGACGAGCTAGATGATATAGCCATGTCCGTCTTTCCATAAGCCTGTCTGTTTCTATGCTATCTCCTCCATCAGTTTTAAAGCTATCGTGACCAAACTTTGCATGAACTTCGCGTTTTTTAGTTTTCTGTACCTTTTCATAATTTATTTATATAGTAGTGGTATTCCTAAAAGTGTTTTGCTTGATTTAATTTGATTTAGATTTCGTTGAACAGCTGTTCACAGCTGCTCCATACAAAACGTCGTGATTGATTGATTTGATTTGATTTCGCGAAATCAGCCTCAAGGCTGCTTTCATTTTGATTTTCTCTTAA
Source organism: Lordiphosa magnipectinata (assembly GCA_037044535.1). NCBI lineage: Eukaryota > Metazoa > Arthropoda > Insecta > Diptera > Drosophilidae > Lordiphosa > Lordiphosa magnipectinata. The sequence goes on from JBAMBO010003799.1 coordinate 1,103, forward strand.
AAGAATATTGCGACGCGCGCTTTGTGTTTGTTTAAATTTTTACTTTTAAAGTAAACGAGGTATACTAAGTTCGTGCAATTTCAGAGATGGCAATAGAAAGAGAGTTCGACATGTATGGGAATTATACTTCTTACTTGCAGGCATATCACGTCTAAAGAAATGTATATTAAAGTTTGCCCTAAACTGTGTGAACACTAACGCAAATTGTTTGCGAAGGGGAAATATTTGCGCAAATTTTTTAAGAGCAAATATTTGCTCATGTGGGAACTCCAAATTTGTTTTACGCAAACATTTACTGTTCAAGGCTAAGTTTGTTGCACAATGTGTTTAAATTTTGTTTGCATGTTGAACCCTTGCTTTTTCTGCTAGTTGCAGTGCACCGGGAGTCCCGGTCCGGGACAATAAATAATTAAATTAATTTTTACGGTAATTTACATTATTTGTCGCACCAGATGAACAGTGCGGACTCTAGGCAGCCTGGAGCTCCTCATAAAAAATCTGGGAGTACCGTGAACTCCCAAAAAGCTAGAAAAAACAGCGGGATCTTAGATGAACATTTATGGCATTTATGCTTACCTTATGTCAAATTGCAGCACGACCTCACAGTTGTGGCCCTGGAAGGCCACGATGATGAGCCAATAATAATGGCGTCCTGCTCGCATGGCACACGAGCGAGAGTCACCACCGGCCGAGCTCGCACGTCTAACGGCCGAGGCGAGTAGGAAAAACCAGCCACACATCGAAACGGACGCCAACGCACACCACACCGTGTGGGGCAGTCCAGACATAAACGACAGATGTGAGTCTCTCCTAAGCTTTATACTACAAACTGACATTAAAATAGAAAACGTTGGAGATGTGCCCACATACGTGGGACCAAGACCCAACTCTGCCCGGAACACCAACTGGGTGAAGTACCTTAAAACGGCAGAATCAAAACTACCTACGCCAGCAAACATCTGCTCGGTAGGCGACATTGAGATGTCCGTGAAGACGCTCACGTGGAACCTAACCAAAGCATACAAATCCTCATGCAAACTCACAGTTAGCAAACGGAGAACCAGACCCCCCTGGTGGACCCCAGTGCTGAAAGAGCAGAGGAAGGACGTGCAAGAATGCTTCAAACTTGCCAAACAAGCGGATGAGCTGATAATTTGGGAGGAATACAAAACAAGACTTCGCTTCTTCAAAAAAGAAGTACGAAAGGCAAAGAAAAAGGGAGAACCTTCTGCTCCAGCATAGAGAAGGTCTCTGAAAGAGCTAGACTTAGGAAACTGCTGTCAAAGCAGCCACCTATGCAGAGTCAGCTGAAAACGAACGACGGTCACTGGACGGAAAGCGACATGCCTCATTCTGTCAATGACATTTTTTCCTTTCCAGCAAGCAATAAAAAAACTACGTTTGCTCTAACCAAAGATAATACAATGAATGTACGTTTGTTATTCTATGCTCTTACTTACCATTCTGGATCTGGCGTCAAAAAAAATGAATTTGAGTGCGTCTTAAGCTACTTTACACAAGCGTTTTCACGGACACTTGAACAGTTGTCACTTTGTAAATGCAAGAACTTTGAGAACTTTAGTTTATATTTTCTAAGCGAAACCTCGGTGACGCCGCCGCATAGTATCTCACCACTTCGACATTGAGCCGAGGGCAGCTAGACTCTGTCTCGCCTCACACTTTCCCTTTCCCACTTGTAGGCGCATTGCATTGGCAACAACGGAATTCGCATCGCAACCCAATTTGCATCCGAATGTGCACCCACACACCGATCCTGATTCAGCACTCATACGGACGTCCTAAAAGACCACCCATACTAATATTCTACACGAATAGGAGCTCTTTTCGCTGTTAATCTTATGTCGATCAGAGAGAGCTACTTAACAGCTATGCGTGTGTGTATCGCTAACATTCCTCTGTTATTCGCATGCTAAAGATGTATCTACATAATAGCTACAAGCGCCCTTACAATTTCGCGAAATTTGCAAATTACGGGCCAAAAAATCGCGAGAATTACAAAATTCTTATTTAAGTTTAGATTGATAAAGAAGACGGGTAAACTGGCGGGTAAATGGGAAGTGTAGATCAAACGGGTAGACCGAACTTTCAAAAAAATCGCGAAATTTAGAAAATTATATTCAAGTTCAGATTATCATACAGATTTGATAGATAGCAATTATATAACTGATAATAGACTAAACGACACAAAAAAACGCGAAATATTCTCAATTTCATGAGTTTTGAGAATCATGAAGATTTAATAGATCGCAATTGTATATGCGTAAATGGTTAGATAAGAAAAAGACTGGTAAATTGACGGGTGAAAGTTGCAAAATCGTATAACTAGTTCAGATTATCATGAAGATTTAATAATTGGCCAATCGGTTTAAAAAGTGAGAAAGTCGGTCAAGCCAGACTATAACATACTCTGTACCAGTTCATTTGCCCCCGACTATAATACTATAATACATCCAAGGAGTCACGCGTTAATCGTGCAATATTTTTATTATACGCTCATCTCTAAGGTTCTCTCACTCTCGCTCTCTCTGTCTCTCTCTCTCTCTCCCAAAGAGCGTGTTTGTTTGAATACAGTGGTGGTTGGCTGGGTGGGTGGAGGTGGGGAGGTCTGATATCCTTTTTTGCTCATAACTTGTGTATCGCTCATCCGATCTTTATTATTTCTTCAGCAAATCGATAAATAATTTTGATTACTAGATATCTCCAGAAGGAACAAACAATCTATCGTCAAAACTGTGGAAGATATGACGTTTTTTCCAAATTACGGGGGCGGGATGGGGCGTGGCAAAAATTGAAAATAAACTTGATCTGCAAGTATAAGAAATATATGTCCCATAAATGTCAAACCTCTATCTCTTACCATCTCTGAGATCTGTGCGTTCATACAGACGGACGGACGGACGGACAGACGGACATGGCTATATCGACTCGGCTGTTGATGCTGATCAAGAATATATATACTTTAAAGGGTCGGAAACGATTCGTTCTCCATGTTACACAAACTTAATATACTCTGTGTACCTTCGGTACAGAGTATAAGAATCGCGAAATTTGCGAAAATTCTTATATGAGTTTAAATTGTCATGAATATGGGTAAATAGACGGTTAAGTATGAAGTGTAGATCATACGGACCAAAAATTTGCAAAATTCCCAGCGAAATCCCGCGTTTTGTATTTAAAATTCTAAAGGGGCGTAGCAACGTTTTAAATAAATTGCCAAATTGTAATACTTTACATTTCCCAGCATTTTTATTATTAAGGCTGCCTTTGCACTTGTCGTATATCTCTAGAGAGATTATCTGACGATAATGTAATAGCAAAGCAAATAACTCTAAATATTTAGAAAATTTAGGCATCTTTGATGAAATAGGACAAGTTCTATTAAGTTCTATTTAATAAGAATTTCTCTCTACAGAATTCTGACAACCGACTATTTAGAGATATATTAAAAGTATAAAGGAAGATTTAATAATGTATAGGTTAGTACTGATGAATTTACTTACCAGTTGAACTACCAGTTAAAGTCCCAATATAAATACTCAAACCAAAACAGATATTAATACCAGATAGCTCATAGGTTATCCTCACACTAAGTTTAACCTCACACATACGCTCACCGATAGATCGACTTTCGGTTAGAGTTTTCCCGACGCCCATTATCAAATTAAAGTTTTAACATTTAAAAAATCACATCACAGCTCTTAAAGTCACATGATGTACTACCACAAATAAGCCCGACATGGTGAACTCTGCATCTGGATCTGTTCCCCGGCATAGAAAGTTTTGATGACCCCAAAATCAAAAAAAAATTATAATTAACTAATAGAAAATGGGTTCGAATAGAATATGTTTCGGTAAAAGGTTGGTTTAAACATAATTTCGGTATTCGGTTGCGTATCGGTACCTGGATTTTATTTCGGTATACCGGTACAAACCGGTAAAATATGAAGAAAGATCTACGCTTCTTGCCGTTCTCGAACACACAATTGTGGAAACGTTGTCGAGTTTTCTAACCACTATTTAAGAAGATCTTCTTTATTTTGAAAACATTTTAAGCTCAAAAAAATGTATAATGATTAATGCGATTAAACTTTTTTGTGAATATACTGATTTATTTGTATTGTCCTATTTCTTTTAAAACAAATACATTTATGAATCGGGTTGTATACGAAATCAAATGTGAGGGCAAAGACGTAGAGAAATGCAACGGAATTTACATAGGCACGACTAAGCGCTCTCTGGGCACGCGAATAAGCGAACATAAAAGAGATGCCCAGAAGAGCAAAACAACAACAGCTCTAGCAGAACATGTCACAACAACAAACCATACAGCTGACTTCGAACATGTTAGAATACTGGATGTGGAAACGAGATGGAACACAAGAATGACACTGGAGAGCTTGCGGATCTAAGAGAGAGCGGGGCAAACCGTCAACCACAGTGAGGACGTACAACAAATAAATTTCAAATACGCAGCGGCACTGTCACAGAGGAGAAGCAGCGCCAAGACAAAAATTAAATAAACAAACATTGAACAGAAATTAAAAACATGGATAGACTGACAACAAACAACAATAACAAAGTGCAATACAGGAGACAAATATGACGACAACCAATTAGGTATTTGACATTTAAAGCAAATTTATATATATGTAGTGAATATGTGTATTGATGTATGTATTGTCCCCAAATAAAAACAGACTCCCTTAAAAAGACAGCAAAAGCTAGCCGAAACGCGTGGGAGAACAGCTGAGTTCAAGTATGTTTTAACTGCAGCAAAGGAGGACGGCCCTAAATAACCCCAGTAGAAGATCACGAATCGAATTACCTTCCACTTTTAGCTCAAGGATTTTTGTCAGAGCTGCTTTTCTCATTAAATTTCACTTTAACAGATATGGATAACACAAGTATAGAATAGATTAAATATTTTCAAAGAGACTGGTCTCTCGATTATCTATTTCACAAAGTTCTGCTAAGCCAGACAGAAGCTCACGACTTATCCAAATTGCGTAAAAGTCCCCCATAACTAAGTGTCAGCTTTGCAGTCTAGTTGTTACAGAACCGATCAGAGGTCTACACCTAAACCACAATCAAAAAACAACTCCCTCCTCGTGACTGTAATGCCATAATCGCTTGGGAACTTCAATGCGAATCAACAGCAAAAATAGCCAGTACGAACTAGAGCTGCGTCGACTGTTATTTGGTAGAGATACCAATGAAACAGATGTTCGGTCAACTAACCTCCTCTGTGGTGTAGTGTGTCCCTGTTTTAAAGTTATGTTCAAACATAGCGAGACCTAGAGCCGGCAAAAACTTGAAGACTTAATTACACAGGTTTACAAAATAAGGCCAACTTTTTTAACAGAGAAGATAGCAATCGCACCTTTTGTATTTTTGCGCGCTGAATTCAAATCAATTGACCGTTTTCCCCCAGCACGACAGGTTTACGAGATATTTGCATAAACTTGTGTTTAGCGAGGTTTCTTTACATTTGTTGGTCCTGTGGCCACATTACGTGTCCTTTTCCAACAAAATTTGATTTAATGTAAGCTGCATTGAATGACGTTGCAGAAAAACCAAACGCGAATTTTTGATTTTGCTCATAAGGTACAAATTGTTTGATTTTAAAATATTTTTTGATAAAATCAATTTCTTTCCAAGTTTTAAAATTCTACAAAATAGGTCTGAGGTCAGAAAAAGTCTTGCGAAATATTTATGGATGGTCTTTTGTCTTCTCTAATTTATCATATTCTCAGTTTTTTTAAAATCATCTCGCTTTCAAAAGTTATGGACCGAAAAGTATTAAACTTTACGACTCATTTTTACATTTATAAAACAATATTAACCTCCAAAATGTCTTTAAATTCACAAAAATCAATTTAAAATGACTTTTTAGTATCCACTCTTTTGTTTTCCAATAATTTCTTTGTTATTTTCAACCTACAAGAAGTTTTCATAGTATTATATGCAAAAAAACTAAAAAATTTGTCTAGTTTTTGGGCTATAATTTTTGAATGCGCGATTTTATCGAAAACCTGAAAATGTAGTATATTAGAGGAGATAAAAGACTATCCACAAGTAATTTCGGAAAATTTTGTTAATAGCAGAAAATTTTTCAGAATTATCTAAACTTGGAAAAAAAAATTGATTTTATCATAAATCGAGAAAGGAAAGCTAAGTTCGCCTGTGCCGAAGTTTTAATACACCTGGAAAAGCTTGCTCCAAAGGTTGGCGATTTCGACCAAGCTTCGCAGATCAGTTTGAAAACCTTTAATTTTAATAATGACCGAGTTTAAGAACGCTAACATTCAGAACAAACCAGTTTTTCTCACAAAAACCCATTTTTCGAACGATTGTATCTATGGCAGCTACAAGAAGTAGTCATCCGATCTGGGCGGTTCCGACATATTAGCAGCGTGCAGCCAAAAGAAGACTGTGCAAAATTTCAGCTCGATAGCTTAAAAACTGAGGGACTAGTTTGCGTAGAAACAGACAGACGGACGGTCAGCTGATCAAGAATAGATATACTCTTATGTGGTCGGAGATGATTCCTTCCATGCATTGCAAACTCCTGGTCAAAATTATAATACACTTTTCAAGTGTATAATAAACAAATATCATATTCTACTCTACATATAAAACAGTTTGTCCTGATTCACTGATTCACTGACTGATTGGCAATCAACGCAGAGCGCAAACGGTAAGAGATAGAAGGCTGAAATTTGGACAGGAGTTTCCTTTAGTGGTGAAAGTGCGTACTAAGACGGGGTTTTGGAAAATTCCAACCGGAAAAGTGTCGGAAAAGCTTGTATGGGAAAAATTTTCATCCGATTGACTTGAAATTTGGTTTGCAAGCATAGTACGCGAAATAAGTCGACACGTGTTATCCCGATTTTGGAAAATCCGCCCAGGAGGAAAATGGCCGGAAAATTCTGTAGGTAAAAAATTATTTTTCATCAGATTGTCTTGAAACTCGGTTTGTAAGGATAGAATACGAAATAATTTGAAATGTTATTTTCCAATTTCGGAAAATCCGCCCTCAGGCGTGAAAATTCCCGGAAAATTCTGTAGGCAAAAAATTATTTTTTCATCAGATTGGCTTGAAACTCGGTTTGTAAGGATAGAATACGAAATAATTTGAAATGTTATTTTCCATTTTCGGAAAATCCGCCCTCAGGCGTGAAAATTTCCGGAAAATTTTGTGGGCAAAAAATTATTTTTCGTCAGATTGGCTTGAAACTCGGTTTCTAAGGATAGAATACGGAATAATTTGAAATATGACATTCCAATGTTGGAAAATCCGCCCACCAGGCGTGAAAATTCCCGGAAAATTCTGTAGGTAAAAAGTTATTTTTCATCCGATTGGCTTGAAACTCGGTTTGTAAGGATAGAATACGAAATAAAGTGAAATGGGGCGGTAACGATAACGATAACGATATAGATAACGATAACGAAACGATAAGGATAACGGTAATAATTCACTATACTGATGGCGACGCAGCGAAGCGCGACGGGTTATATGCTAGTATATATATATATTAAATATCAATAGGATCTGCTTGTGTTTTATTTTTGAATTAATACTAATTAATTTACAAATGAAGTAATAGTAAAATTAAGTATAACCAAAATAGTAGTTGTTCATTTTGAAGTCTTTTTTTTGTACTAATAGTAATAATAATAACAGTAATAATGAGATCCGTGGAGAATTGCTGAAAAATACAAAAATGATTATAATTAATTAAAGGTTTATAAAGTACTAGCTTATAACGCATAGCGTTTGGCTGCGCAGCCCTCAATATAGCCTTTACTAGTATGGAACCAATATCCCACATCCCACCCACTAAACATCCACATCCCATCACCTTCCCTACCACTAACCACCCACATCCCAACAACTTCCCTGTCACTAACCACCCACATCCTAACATCATTCCTCCCACTAACCACCCACGTCCTACTCTTTTATATATAGAGAAAAGAGAAATTTCTACTTACATTAAATGTAGTATGATGGCCGAATGAATTCCCGCTCATCCCTGGCATTAAATCGGCCACATGTTTCGGCACGGGGAGAGACGGCACGTCTGCCGGGCACCGGTGCCGCACGAATGTGTAATATGTAGATAGTATCCGATCGCACAGAAGGCATTGGATAACTTCATGAGCCCATTTCTACATGGATCTCTAAATTTGTGTAGATAGTCTCTCTGCATATTTCACAATACCTAGGCTTCGTTCTGGTGCTATCCGCTCGTTTCCTCGAGCGCGGAGAAAACCAAGCACGAGCAGGAGGAGGCGGCGATGGCAGTGGTGACGGCGGCTGATAAGGTGGCGAAGGCAAACGAACCAGGTTTAATCTTTGTAAGATACGACTCAGGCTAGGGCTTCGACGATATCGGCTAGGGCTTTGACGCTGTCGGCTAGGACTTTGACGTTGTCGGCTAGGGCTTCGACGTTGTCGGTAAGGGCTCCGGCTGCGACTGCACTTTGTCTTGTAAGGGCGGCGGTTTTCATCTTGTCTTGATGGCCGGGGCTGTGATGCGATTTGCCAAATTTGATATATTGGCCATCCTTAAAAAGCTGACGAAAAAGAACATGCCCCCTGATAACGACGTATTTCCCATTTGTAGTCTGGACAATTTAAAGCTTTGTAGATACATACATTTTATTTATCAAGGAATAACAAATAATCATCATTTAAACTAAACTTATATAAAAACCAGTGCATTACTACATCATTACCCACTCATATAGGCTGTAATGCACTTGCATTATCAACCCATATACTTCTCTATCAGTAATACATTGCCTCGTATAACACGTGCATTACCCACCCGAATTCTTTTCCATCTTTAGTAAATTGAATCGCATTTCAAGTGCTTTACTCGCGGAGTGTGTTGAATTGTAAACGGACTGCGAACATTTTGCATTACAATTGAAAAAAAATTACTCATTCGTAATGGGAATCCGATGGCAGTTCGGCTCTGGCATACTTGTTTTATTACTTGTAATGCAGGCTGTGCGCACCCCGTTTACAAAGCGGCCATGCATACGGCAAAGTAAAGCAGATTGTATGGGATTATTTCCTTCATACTGATGGCAAAGTTATCTAGGAGTAATCCATTTTGTAATGGCAATTTGCGTCGGTGGGTCCTTTTGTAGTTATAATAATTTGGCAAAATCTTTCGTTCTTCCCTTTTTCCTTTAATTTCCCCATTTTGTTTTTGTTTTTAATTAATTAAATTTTTTTTAAGGGTCTAAAATGGCTAAAAGTGCATTGAAATATAAAATGAGGCTAAATGCAAAAAAGGCTGCGCAGCAGGCTTTGGCAAATCTATATTATGGATTGCCGCCAAACTTTGCATCAGGTGCGGCATATTCAAATTCCGGATTCACAAATTGTGCCTCAACTATAGAGTTCCAACTTGAGGACGAGGAGTTGCTTACAAAACAAGACGGAAGTTTGGTGCCCCCAATTGGCTCCATAGTAAACTCGAATGAACCAAAACGAAATGAAATACTCTCAAAATGCAAAAATGCAACATGCTACATATGCAGCATCCAGTTTTACGATTTCAATTTATTAAAGGACCACGTAAGAAATTGCCACGAAAATTCCCAAGTTTGCGCAATATGCAATATACAATTAGAAAATGTCGAAAAAATGGAGCTGCAATATTAGAAAAACATTTAGATGGAGTTTGTCGGGAATCTAAAGAGGATATAGTTGCGTGGGCGAACCATTTTCATAAATTTAAATATATAATTAAAAACGTTGCTAAAAACCTACCTGAAAACTGAAAAAAAAGAAATTAATATGCAATATTTGCTTTGCTGCGTTTGAATATCCATGAAGTTTTAAGGAGCACTCGCACAATAACCCACTATATAAATGCAGCCGATGTTTGATGACTATGTCTTCTCGAAGTGCTTATAAAAAGCACATATTTACTCCTCACACTAAAAATTGCACAAAATGTAATTGAATTATGACAGAAAGAGGTTTACCGAAACACATGCAAACACTACATCCAAACAGTGACTAAGCCGCCATCGATTACTCTCTGTTTTGGCCCTCATCGTTATCTATTGATCTTCCTGCTGCTCGTCTTGTGCTTCCAGCGTCTCCAAAACAGGTGAGGTTCTCTTCTTTAATTGGAAAATCCTTAAGCTTCAGTCTGATTCTTTCTTACAGCTTTGGCTGCAGCTACTTACTTATCCCTAATTGTTGTGCTACGCATTTTGGCCAGATGCTGTGCCTTCATTACTTCAACTGCCGCAACTCTTTTACTTCGCCCTCTTTGTCATGGGATTCGCCTTGACCAACAGTGATAGTGGTTGTGGTGCATTTGAATCAGGGTTCCCCATGCAGAGAGCGCGAAAATGTGACTGTGTCTCTCTCCAAGCATTCGGTGTGAATTGGCGATTATGTTCGTGCCCCAGAGGCTATCGCTGGGGAACTCTGATTTAAATACTGTGGTTCATCCCGCACCTCCTCGCTATAGATCTCCATGTAGCTGACAGCTTTATGATCGCAGCATATATTCCAGCAGTGTGGCTCAGGAGGTGGGTGTGCCTTTACTTGGACTCTGTCTCATTTCCTTATCCTTTGTGCTTTGCAGTGGAATTTGGTGTGCGACCGCAGCTTCTATGTCACCCTGGCCCCGGTTATCTTTGGGGTGGGTGGTCTAGTGGGTCGACGTTCTTCCTTTTATGCGTATCTCCTGTTGGAGATCGTGGCCTGTGCCGCCAGTGCTTTTGCCTGGAGCTACTATACCTGGCTGGGATTGTGATTTGTGGTGGGCTTGACAGTGCCCGCTATTTTAGCCAGTCCATATGGACCGACCATTGAATTGTTGGGTCCGGAACGTCGGGACCATAGAGATCTGCATCTTTCCCCGCAGCATCGGGTCCCGGTTCCATCTGTATAGCGCTCCATTGGCACACATTGAGTTGTCGCTTGGGGTACAGGTGCACGGGCACAGGGGTACTGGCCCATCGGCGGCGTTAGACCCAAAGCTGCACGGGAACGCCATTTTGCACTTTTTATTTCATTTATTAAACGTGAAACGCTCCATTTAGTCAAAGTTGAATGCAAAATGGTGGATGAGGTTGCCGGACTGGCGAAATCGATGAATATGAATACTCATCGAAGTTATAAATGTTATCGAAGTTGTTAATGTGATCGAAATTGAAAATGTTATCGATAACTGTTACGTTCACGTTTGGTTACGTTTCACGTTTTGCTACGCTTCACGTTTGGTTACGTCTCACGTTTTGCTACGTTTCACGTTGATTGCAAAGACGGCAGAACAAAGATGGCGTTCCCGATGGCCACACGAAACGAAATCTAGAAAAAAAACAGAAAGAATTTTTTATATTGCATTGAAAACGGTGCAAACAGTCCAGAAAAGTGTCCAAAATACATGAAAAGATGTGCAAATTCAAAGAGCACTATCCCTACGTAATCGTTTGTTATTAATACGAAGGTTTTGTACTATTCAAAACATTTAATCGGGCTTCAGCTTCAGTGGCTGGTGTTTGTGTGTGTGTGTGTCTGTGCCGTGGTCGACAACGATTTAAGTTCGACCCACACCTCTTTTATTTTAAAGATAAGGTAAATTCATGGAGTTCTAATAAACCAAATAAAAAATCTGTATATCGCGTATTGATCTTCCCTTTCTATGACTATACATACATATGTATGTAGGTACATAGTTTGCTAACGCCAACTCGGACAGAAGTGCGACTATTGCATTTGTATTATTAATTGTGGGTGCAGTGCAGTGCAGTGGGAATTCCTCTCTTTTAGCTCAACTCGAACTACTTGACCATTTTCTTTTGACAACTGACCAATAAAAAACAATGCAACTTAAGGCTAGAAAGAAAATTTAGTTTGCAGTTTACATTCATACAAAAGTATGTGCGTATGTTCATATGTTTATGTTGATGTGTACGTACACATGTATATAATATATGTGTATGCCTAATTTTGATGCTTGTATGTTTGTTTGTATATATGAAAGTGTGTGCACCTACAACTTTATGGATAACGTGTATGTACACATGTATGTATGTAATTATTTTTACTTTTGTGCATGCGAGTGTGTATATTGTGCATATATTCGTAAACAAATTGCATATGTATGCTCTTAATTTACCTGTACATACATCAAAGTGTTCACTTTGTATGTACGAATAAGTTCACTTGCAGCTGTATGCGTGCATGCACAAATGTAAATACATATGTATGTTCGTGCATTATTACCTGTTGTGATACGCTGCGATAACTTGCATTTATGCATAAATAATAAGTACACTACCAAATCTTTTCATTATGTTAAAATATTTATACTCTGTACCAAAGGTACAGAGTATATTAAGTTTGTGCAAAAGTACATATGTAACACTGAGAAGGAATCATTTCCGACCCTATAAAGTATATATATTCTTGATCAGCATCAACAGCCGAGTCTATATAGCCATGTCCGTCTGTATGAACGCACAGATCTCAGAGATGGTAAGAGATAGAGGTTTGACATGTATGGGGCATATATTTCTTATACTTGCAGGCAGATCTAGTTTATTTTCTAGTTTTGCCACGCCCCTCCCGCCTCCGCAGTTTTGAAAAAAGTCATATCTCTTACAGTTTTAATGATAGAGATATCTAGTAATCAAAGTTATTTATCGATTTGCTGAAGGAATGATAAAGATCGATGAACGATTTACAAGTTATGAGCACCCCCCACCCATTACCACAGCTGTCCATTGGACAAATCAAACCAATCATGGTAAGAGAGAGAGAGAGAGAGCGAGATAGAACCTTAGAGATGAGCGTATAATAGAAATATTGCACGACATCCGCGTGACTCCTTGGATGTATTATAATACTATAGTCGGGAGCAAATGAACTTATATAGAGTATGTTATAGTAGGGCTTGACCGACTTTCTTACATGTTTTTTATTGTTAATTGTCCCAATGTGAATACCAGGCAGAAGCAATCGTCTCCCTTACAATTCCAATCCAATCCTTACAATGGGTAATTTTATTTGCTCTCTTTAAAATTATAATAGCTGAATCTAGCATTCGACTGCGTGCAAGTTCTTAACAAATTCTGAGTTGTCAAGTGTAAAAAATTGTATACCCTCAGTTATCCACCTCAGTACTGAAACAAGTGAGCAAGTCGATAAAGCCCGACGGTTATATACTGTGTACCTGCAGGAAAATGAAGCGCTCCGGTTCGTACTTTTTGCTCATAACTTGATTATCGATCATCGGATCTTTATCAATCCTTCGGTGGATCGATATACTATGATATACTCTGTATCTGCATGGGCAGCTGATCAATAAATAATCTTTACTATATATGTCTATAAGGTGCGAGCCATCTATCTGCAAAACTGTGAAAGACACGACATTTTTTTTCCAAATCGCGTGGGCGACAGGGAGCTTGTCAAAAATTGAAAATAAACTTGATTTACCTGCAAGTATAAGAAGAATCTGTCCCATATATGTCCAACCCGAATCTCTTATTATCTCTGATATCTGTGCTTTGGAGACTACGGAGGTTTATACTCGGGTGGTGTGCATACATTGCGTAAATGTAGAGAGCTCGCAGCTCTCCAAATAATACTGGTTTGGTTTTTTGGTCTTAATTTTTCTTAATTGTGTGCTCAATTCTCAAAGGTACCTCTGACAATTATCAAACAAGTTTCATAATTTCAGGACCCCTTCGACAATTTATCAGCTGTTTAAGAAAAAACGAGTTGGCAGGTCCCTGCTCATTGTCATAGCGAATTGTTAGTTGCTCAGTACTCGCTCTGACATTGAGCTCTGACAATATTCAAGAGCGCATTGTCAGAGCTATGTTATTAGATGTGCTCTGACAAAATTGTCAGCGTCTGAGTACCTAGCTTATACGGTAAGAGTTAGAAGGCTGCAATTTGAACAGTAGATTTCATTTGTGGTGGAAGTGAGACATAAGACGGGTTTTTGAAAAATCGACGGAAAACTTTGTATGGGGAATCCGATTGACTTGAAAGCATAGTACGCGAAATACGACAAGTATATTCATGATTTTCGGAAATCCACTCATAAGGAAAATTATCGGTAAATTCCCCTTGCAAAAAACTATTTTTTGTCCGTTTAACTAACAACTCTGGATGTTAGTCACAAAGTAAATTCGGAAAATCCACCCACAGGTCCAAAAAGTCAAATAATATTTGTATCTATCGATAGACTTGGAACTAAAACTGATATCGGATTAAGCGGCTATACCAATGAACGCTATTCTGATGGCATAAATGCTAGTTTTCCATACCTGTTAATCGTACAGTAAAAAGGCTATACTAAAGTTGTGCAATTTCTTGAATCAGGCAGGAGGAAGAGTCACCTATATCATAACGCAGAGTTACCCAGCCATAGCCCCTGGGGGCCGAACACATTCGGCAGTATATTGTCAATCAAAATTACTAAAAACCTTTACTCATTTTCTGGATAACACTGTCATAAAGTATACATTTTCGTAATCAGTAGACATTGGATTTTAGGTGAAATCAATTTTTTTTAACAGGTTGTCAAACTAAATTTCGGAATACAATTACATACAAAAATGTTTCATGAAAAGTAGATTATTTTAAATCCTCATTCGTTTTGCATATTTACATATTTCAGAATATGCTAACATATTTCAACCTAATTTGGATTATGTCATATGCTTTTACATATTTAGAAAGTAAATATATGCTACCAAATAGGCATCTGCTTATCTTAATCCTTAGTTCAAAACGATAGTAGCTAACACATCAAGAACTGTACACAGGCAAGTACGGCAAATGCTTCTTAACGTGATTTTTGTGTTCAGCACGCGTGCGAGCGAAATATTTTAATTACGTCTGTTACACTCTAAATGGAATTGTATTTCAAACCATTTTACCGTGATTGACGAATCATTAAATTGCGACAAAAAACAGAGAGGATTAATATCAGTATTGAATCAAACTTTAATGCCAATTAAGATGAAAACCCATTTTAGATCTAAATATTGTATTGGCGCAATTTTTAGCAAAGAGTCCTCTATGGTAGTTAAATCGGTATTTTCTTAATAAACTGGTTTCCAAGTCCACAAATATCTGCATAACTATGATTGTGATCAAACCGAACTATGATAAAATAAGCGATAATAATTTAACAATTAGTTTAGTAGCTCAAATCATTTCTAAAATTTTTCACTCGCACGCGAACTGAACTCGTTTACAAAATTCGGTACTGTCTCTTGCACTCAGAATGAAACGACGGGTACCTTACGAGAAAATGGAAGAATAGTACGATAAAATCCATTTAATTTAATTGTGCTTTAAAAAGTACGCTACGCACCACTTATAATACTTGCCTGTGTACAGTACTTTCTCGTGTTCAGTATTATTTGCGTCAGTCAAATTTTTTAGACCAACAAAAAAAAACCTAAGATTCGATGTAATCAGCAGCGACAGCCGAGTCGATATAGCAATGTCCTTCTGTTAAAGCTGGAGAAACAGAGATGTTTGTTGAGCCCATTAAGTAACCTTTTTAAACCAAATTTGTTTTAATGTTATAGTTTCTGCACACTGAGCACATTTTAAAGGAACGCATGGAATTTGATGCTATCTACCATCTTAATCTGTCAGTCAATCATGTAAAAGTAAAATTGGCTCAAACTGCACCTCCAGGAGGGCCAGGGCCAAGCTTCTCTTAATCTCTTGGCGTGTGTGCTTATAATTTTTCGCACAAGAGAAAGGGACCTACAGTTTAACGCCGAATCCGAACGGCAATAGTTAGAGAATTTTTGCTTTTTCATGGCTAGTTACTTAGCGCCAGTAGCTGGTTAAGGTGATCGGGTGTGTAAAAGCTTTTTTCTAAAGAAAGATAAAACTTTTTCTATTAGATGGTCCGAGGCGGGATCGAACCCACAACCTCCCCCACCAGCAGCCACACATACAACTGGTACGCCACGCCCGATCACTCATGTCAATCATGTGTTGTATCAAAAATTAAACAAAAAGAAAGCGTAAGTTAAAGTCGGCTTTGCCCGACTTCGATATACCCGTTACTCATGAAAAGAAATGTTAAATATCATTTCAGTGATTCTGAGGGAGACAGCCGAAAAGTATGCAACATTTTTCAACTCGGCTATTTATTATCCGATCCTTATGAAAATTTGAGGGATTATAGATCTTGCGAACATAAATGCAAGTTATATATTTGAGATCAATATCTAAAAAAAAAGTCGGAGTTTTTCAACATTTTTTATTTTGGGGGCGGGAGTGGGCGTGGCAAAAATTTGAAACAAACTTGATCTGAGTGCAGACAATAAGAATCAAGATATAAAATTTGGTTGCTATAGCTCTTCTAGCCTCTGAGATCTAGGTGTTCAAACAGACGGACGGGCGGAGAGACGAGCAGGGCTATATCGACTCTGCTGTTGACGCTGATGTAGAATATTTATACTTTATATGGTCGGAAATAATTCCTTCTGCCTGTTACTTTACTCTACGAGTAACGGTTATAAATATATTGAAATAAATTGAATTCGCATGCAATTTATTTAACATTTGTTCTGAAATATCAAGTTTAATAATCTTATGGGGGTGATTGAAAGGCAGTTATGCTTATTCTTTCTCCCGAAGGAAAACTATTTCGGTGTTTTGTCAAATATTGTGCGATTTCCAATGCTTCAGTATATTTCTTTATAAAGTAATCAGCATCAGATCTTGGGCGATTTGGTATATACGCATTGGTATTACCGAAACATTTGCTGCTCGAAATTTCTGAATTAATGTCATTTGGGTCCTCTACGTAAAAGGGTGGTCATGTCCGGAATGGGACGAGCACCTTTTATCACTATCATGACTTTGTCGCATGTCAACAATATGTTTCGCATGTCAGCTTTCATGCAAGGCGTTTTCAAGTGTTTTTCTTGCCGAGTTAATATATATGCATCACAATTTGTTCTGCCATTACTTAATTTCATGTGAAACGTATTGAATAGAAACATTTCGCTTCAAGAAGTTAGATGTTGCTCAGTGGAAATAGCCTATAAGCTGAATTAAATAACGTTACAGAAAAACCAAACACGAAGTTTTGTAATAATTTGGTGAAGGCATATAGTGTAAGTTTCGGCTCGCGGACCAGTTCCTGTACTAATCGAACATAAGGTTTTGGTTCGAATCTGGGTTCATAGATTGTTAAATAGTTGTCAGATTTTTGCCTCTCCATTCGATCAAAACTTAGACATATATTTGATCAGGAGAACCGGTCCAGATTACCAACCTATGTATGTAAGTCGTCGAGTCGACTGGACCACATTCCTTATTGTTATCGTTCATAGGTCCTATAAAAAGTCTTTTAAAAGTGCCTGGTTACGGTTATTTGTTTTCATCTCGGTCCGGTTGCGATTCGGTTACAAAATTATCGTTACCGGTTTCAAACCGTATAAATATACAATATAATTTAAAAGAGAATACATATGATTTGATTTTAGTATCATAATTGCGTTTAAAGTTTTTGCATCCAATTGTGCTATTAATGGATTCATTATAAGTTTTACAATGTCGTTCGGCACTTATGTGTACAGCAGTTCCTTGCTTTCGATAATTCATACAGTTCTGGTTATTTTTAGGAATTTTCTTCCCACAATTTGAGTAAACCGGTACTAGAACTCAATCTTTTAACACTAAGAAACGCATTTAATGCAACGTTACTACAAACTTCTTAATTTTTTTTAATGAGGTGCAATCGAAAAGTCCGCAAGCTCAGGCAGAGAAATTAGAGCTCGTTGATTAAAGTTGCTTAACCAGTGCAGGGCAACCATAGCCACCGGAAGCCGAAGTCGGTCGACAATTCATAACGATTGTCAGAGAGAGATATGTATATCTTTTTCTGCTCTCCATTTGGCCTGCCCTGTGCTAAACTCATTGACTGAAATTCTGCCGACGTCTCTGCAGCTGCTACCAAAACCTAGAATGTATGCATGTATGTAAGTACATGTGATTTTCTATTGATGGACACTTTCCTTAGCGATGAGAGTGTGACTTAATGGACAGTAACGATTACTTCAAATGAATTTTCGTGACTTCCATATGAAAAATATTTTTTATCTCATAATGTTTAAAAAACCGAAATGAAACCGTTTATTTTGTCCATTTCGGTTTCGGTTACGGGATCTTAAAAAAATTATTTCGGTTTCGGTCGGGGCCGACTTTAGTTTACTTTCTCGTTTTTGTTTAAATCTGTGTTAGGGGTCAAGTAAATGCAAATGGGATATAAAAAATCGTTAATTGAAGAAATTCTTCAATGTCGAGCTTATATAAAACGAGAGCGTAAGTTAAAGTCGGCTCTAACCGACTTCGATATACGCGCTACTCATGGAAAGAAATGTTTAATAGCCTTCCTGTGTCCCCCTGGGGGGGACAGCCGAAAAGTATGCAACATTTTTTAACTCGGCTATTTATCATCCGATCTTTATAAAAATCAGGGCTTATAGATATCGCGAATATAAATGTAAGTTTCAAATTTGAGATCGCTATCATAAAAATTGTGGGAGTTATTGAACATTTATTATTGTGGGGGGCGGGGGTGGGCGGTGCAAAAATTAGAAAAAAATTGATCTGCGTGCAGACAATAGGAGTCTACATTCCAATTTGGTTGCTCTAGCTCTTCTAGTCTCTGAGATTTAGGTGTTCATACAGACGGACGGTCAGACGAACGGACAGACGGTCAAACGGACCGACGGACATGGCTATATCGACTCGGCTGTTGATGCTGGTCAAGAATATATATACTTTATATGGTCGGAAATGAATGAACACCTAGATATCAGAGACTAGAAGAGCTAGAGCAACCAAATTTGAAATGTAGACTTCTGTTGTCTGCACGGAGATGTCCGCAAAAATCTTAAATAACTCCTTCAAATTTCAAGATATCGAGCTCATATTATTACGATTTAGTCTGTTCTCAATGATTATAATCTGTAAAATTTTCAGAAAGATCGCAAAATATATATCGAAGATATCAAAAATTCAAGTTTTGCATGTATTTGGGGTCTGCATGGGCTGTCTGCTAGCATAATTTTAATACTTTAACATTTTGAGTCATGGTCATCTCTGTTGGTTGGCGAGAATTCATTTTCTTATTGCCTTCTCCAGAATTTCAATTCTGGTAATTATGTCTAAAAAAAAATGGTGTTTATCAGTCCTGTTCCCAGTTTCGAACGTTTTGAAGTAATTCCAACGATTTTGTTACGTTTTGACTTTTCGAACTCTATTTCAAAACTGATTTAATCAACCGAGGGCTGTATGGTCTGCGAACGAGTTTATGTACATATAACGACAGCGACCAGAGTTATCACCAACTCTATTATTTGAATTTCCAAACTGTTATTTACTCATTTAATTTCATTTAAAACCAGATCGTTTTTTTTTTTTTGGTTACGGTTATATTACGGTTGTGGCATATGGGTTAAGGTACGGGTAACGGTTATTAACCTAATTATGTTTCGGGTTTCGATTATGGTAACGGTTATTAGTATAAAATATCACTTTGATAAATCATGCAGACAAAAGAGGCCCCATTTGGAATCTCATTTATTCAGTAAAAGTACTAAGTTAAAATTCTGAATTCTTAATTGAAAGTTTAACATTATATGTTTTATTTAAAGGATAATAAACCACTTCATTCATAATAATATCATGTTTAGTTTAATTAATTAGATGATTAATTAAGATGTTAGATTATTGTTAATTAGAATGGTTTTATTTTCGGATTTTTTGTGATATCATATAAGCGTTTACATTACTGCAAATTTCCGAAAAACTTGAATAACACACATTGGCCGTGTTCAGCAGAACAACTTTCTCGCTGATAAATTGTAATTTGGAATGATCTTCCTGCTGAACTCGAATGATGTGGTATCATGAAATCCAATTTGAGGTTACATGATAGAGGAGCATGTATCGAAGAAATTGTATGCTACTTTGAAGTGATGCTGCTCCCACCAGCTGTAATAATGATGCGCATTTTGGGCATTGATTGCAAAGATATGCTTTTCTATCTGCTCTAAATAATTATGATAAATTCTAGAATATAATTAAACCTAACTGAAACTATGTATATGCTGAATTGATGCTGAAAAAATGAAGGCCTTCGTTCAGCAGAATCTAGTCGATGCGTTATTTTTTCTGTTACCTGCTCAGCTATCAATTATTCTGCTGAACACACCCATTATATCTCGGATCAAGAAATATTCCACATAGGTCAGCATCATTCTCCAAACAGACTAGGCTCTTCAAATTCTAACTCGTGAGACAAAAGTATTGCCAATGCTGAGTTGTTTTATTCGATTTCAATTTTGCATTGAATCCAAATGGAATAAAAATCACTAAAACCCAGGGAATACAACCGAATCGTATTTCGGTTCTGGTTCAGATACGGAGATTCTGTATTCCTAAAACTAAGTGAGCTAATCGAACCAATTCGATGAATTTTTCATAGGATAATGCTCCTATTCATAAAGCTCGAGTCGTTTAATCGTTTATTTCGAGCCAAAACGTTAATGTCATGAATTGGCCACGATACTATCCAGACCAAAAAATAATTGAAAATGTATGTGGATGGCTAACACGCCAAATATATGAAGGATTAGGGGAGTTCGAAGCTAAGGAATCGTTAACTTCAGCAATTGTACTAGCTTGGAGCGATATTTCGTCTCCATAATCACCATCATGACCGGATTTTCGAAGATGTCTTATTTGTCCTTTAAGAAAAATTTAAGAAAAATGGTTTTGCAATAATGCTTGTGTTAATAACCTCGAAAGCTATTAAATTAACTCGTTTTCTGCATAATTACTACTTATAATTTATTTCTTATATTAAAGCTACAAATCTTTTTTAAACCCGTTACTCGTAGAGTAAAAACGGTATACTAAAGTCGTGCAAATGTATTTAACAGGCAGAAGGAATCATTTCCGACCATATGAAGTATATATATTCTTGATCAGCATCAATAGCCGAGTCGATATAGCCCTGTCCGTCTGACGGTCTGTCCGTCCGTCAGTCTGTCTGTATGAACACATAGATCTTAGAAACTAGAAGAACTAGAGCAACCAAATTTGAAATGTAGTCTCCTATTGTCTGCAGGCAGATTAAGTATATTTCGAATTTTTACCACGCCCACCCCCGCCCTTACAATAAAAAAATGTTGAGTAACTTCCATATTAAGATATCGATCTCAAATTTAAAACTTACATCTATATTCGCATTATCTATAATCCCTCAGGTTTTCATCAAAATCGGATAATAAATAGCAGAGTTAAAAAATTAGTGTGAGTTGGCTGGCTCTAGGTCCGAAAAAGTTGCGTTTGTTCACAACTTGTAAACAACTTATGCATTGTACCACCAAAAAGAGCTGGTTGCCTATACAGAACTGTTTCATCGTTATCCCTAACGACTCTTCAGTAGGCTTTTCGCTGAAGAAAGCATGATTGCCAACTGCCTCTCCATACAATCATTGCTTAGATCAGTTGGGAGTTTCATTAGAAACATTAGAAAGGTCGCCAAATAAATTACAAATCTATATTAGAGACGGCACGCTCTCTTTTTTGTAAATGAAACTAACAAAAGTTTCAAGAAACAACGCAAAAAACGCTTTTTTGAATGCTTCGCATTTCAAATTTAACGGGCACTTCTAAGTTCGCTCAAAAGCTCAAGCTTTTGCACTTAAAAAGTTCAGCCCTAAGCTTAAGCATTACCACCAGAAAGATGAAAGCACTCATTGCTTGTCTATTTTTGCTTTCATTGCTTTTAGCAGTTCCCAACTGATCTAAGCAATGATTGTATGGAGAGGCAGTTGGCAATCATGCTTTCTTCAGCGAAAAGCCTACTGAAGAGTCGTTAGGGATAACGATGAAACAGTTCTGTATAGGCAACCAGCTCTTTTTGGTGGTACAATGCATAAGTTGTTTAATAGTTGTGAACAAACGCGACTTTTTCGGACCTAGAGCCAGCCAGCTCACACTAATTAAACATTAGAAAGGTCACCAAATAAATTACAAAAGGAGTTAAAAAATGTTGCATGCTTTCGGCTGCCCCCTATCAGGAACACAGGAATGGTATTAAACATTTCTTCCCATGAGTAAGGGGTGTATAGAAGTCCGGCAGGGCCGACTTTAACTTACGCTCTCGTCTAACCTATTGACTAGGAGTGTACTTTAATTGCTTTTCCACATTGCTCGTCATTTCTTTCAATAGCACACGTTTATATGTGTTATATGCTATTTCAAAAGCACATATGTCCCGGAAAATACTTATTTTTGAACAAGGTATCAAGCACTTAAAAAATCTTAGGGTAACAGTATCATGAGGAAAACCGAAGAACCCATATACTTTCCCCCGAAATTAGACGATATATTTATTTATTTTTCGGTACCCATAACCGGAAATGTTAACCCTCTAGTGCCCAAATTTTCTTTTCCAAGAAAAAAATTATTTTTGGATTCAGTATGTATCAAAAGTGAATGTTTGTTTTAGAAAAACTTTTACTTTTGCACGGATCGAGTTTTATAGGACTATATCCTTGGACCGCATAGAGGCGGCTTTGGGAAGGTAGGCCAACAAAAACATAGGTAATCAATTCTTTTGTTTACACGTTTTATTATAAATGATATAAAGAAAGGCTCCAAAAACAAATAAAATAACAATTAAAACTAAAGTTACTTAAATTCACAGAGCTTCAAATATTTGTGTACAAAAAGTTTGATTACTTATTTGTGATGAAAACCATAGAAACAGTCCCTTTTCTGGGAAAAGCACAGGTTTATATTACATTTACGGCAGACAATTTGAGTTTCGGAAGTACAACCAGGAAGCTTACAGGTTTTTTTGTCAGCGCGTGATAAAAACATTGGAAAATGCTCGACGGTATCATAACGTACATCATTAATCGAAAGGAAAGTTTTCTTCCCTGTGCATTTATTTTCCTTTCCATCAAATTGTCGCGGGTGCCCGGGTCCTTTTGGCAGATAAGGAGTTTGTAGCATGCAAAGCACATATGCGACCTCTGATCGGAAGTTTGGCTATTGGTATTTTGTGTTATTAGCGTCGGGCTGGTTTATTCGGTGGAACAAAATGTAAGCGTTTACCATGGCTAAATCAAGCATATGTGTAAATAGTCGATTTGCATACTTGTTGCTCTTTACGTGAATTTTATATCGACCAATAAGTCCGTCCATTAAGTCGACACCACCCATGTGGCTGTTGTATTCGTGGATAACATTTGGGCAATTTATGTCAACGTACTTTTTTTCGGAACGAACAAAACGTGAAACCTGACCTTTTGAATTCGTTTCATTCAGGAAAGGCTTTGTGCCCGCGGAAGTCGAAGCAAGTCGTACTGCCTTATTGTCCTTCCAAATCGTCAAAGACAGTTCGACTCCTGATACAGATCCACAAAATTCTGTAGAATATCCACGCACTTGTTTCTTGAGGTCGCTGTCAGATGGCAGCTTACAATTTGGAATGCGATTCGAGCGAATAGTTCCCAAAGAAAATATTCCCCGGGACTTGAGATATACAAGAAGCGCCAAGGAAGCATAATAATTGTCAAAGTAGATATTCTGATTTTTGAAATCCGGAACATTGCGTGACAATCGAACAACTACATTTGCTGCCGCACCAAGATCTGGTGAGCCAGTTTGAACAACGTTGTCACCTGCTCCACAATATATCTCGAATGTATAGCAAAAGCCAGAAGAGTCACACAAATTGAAGAACTTCACTCCCCATTTTTGTGGTTTGTCTGGTAAATATTGTCTAAGAAAGGTCTTCATCTTCGTTGCACACATTTGTTCATCCACAGATAAGCGTTGGCGCATCGGAACTGACTGAAACTTCTCATTGAAGTGATTCACGAGCGGCCGTATTTTGTATAAAGGATCGTGGTCGGCAGAATCCTTGGAGGGCAATTTACTATTATCATTAAAATGCAAATTACCTCGTATTTTTTCAAAGCGATTTCTTGACATTGTGTTCTGAATTGTTCCAAATGCGTACTCCCCCCAATATGAACGAACATTTGGGTAGCGAAAAACTGACATCAAAAATAAAATGCCAATAAATTGTCGAATTTCTAAATTGGTTGTAGAAAACGAAGTATTGACATCCTTTTGGGCAGCATACAAATTTGTTTGCTGGGTGATATGCTCAATGATAGTATCATTCAAAAAGAATTGAAAACACTTGAATGGCGTATCCAGATTTTTAAGTACTCCGAGGTCAGGCTCAGTAAAGGATATTGCAGATTTATCCATGACTAGGTTCGTTTGGCGCCACAACATCTTTTTGAAAAGCGGTGATTTTGGGTCGATAGCCCAAACAGATCCTACACATTCAGCTATTGTGCTTTCTTTAACATGAGCAATATTATGCTCAGCAGGCGCTTTGCGTTTGCGTTTCTGTGCTTGAGGTGAATTGAGGGTGACAACAATTTTGCAAAAGGAGTAGGACTTCCGCTTGAAGTTACACAAATCTCTCTAGCCAACATAGAATCCGACATATGTAGCACTTTTTCAATCGCTTCTTCATCTTCCTCATTGACAGGAAGCGCTGCCTCGCAAACATCATCAGTCAAATCGTCCTCCAATTCTTCTTCTCCGTCCGTATCAATGTCAAAATCAATTGAATTTAAAAATTTTGCAATCTCCTCGTCGGAAAGAGCTGATAGCTTATTCACTTGTCGTCGTTCCATGTCTACTGAAGCAATTATTTGTACTTAAATATGTCATAGGTTGTTCCACTTTCAAACTTACCTTATAATTTTTTTTTCCCGAATTGTCCCAAGACCGCCTCTAGACGGGATACCTTATAAAAGCAATAGAAAGCTAACGAAAACTTATTTTTAGTGTGGGTTTCGTATTTTGAGACCTTGAGACTATCAGCAACACGGTACAATATTTTTTTCCAGCAGCAAACTTTTTATAATATTTTAAAAAAATATTTATACTTTGCACTTTTTACAAAATAATTATTTCCTCCGAGTTGCACAAATTTTCTGCTTCAAATGACTACAGCAGCTTGCGCAAGCTCTAGTGTGTATTCCAAACGCAACGAACTTAATTTTTGGACTTCCCCAAAATAGAAAAAACGCAAAACCGAGTCAAAAGGAATGAAAAGAATAAAATAACGGTGTTTTTAACCTTACCCGTCTAGAGGCGGTCTTGGGCACTAGAGGGTTAATAAAGGTTATAGGGGTAACCCTACGGTTATAAGAAAAGCCAAATTTTCAACAAATTTTAAAGTGTTCTTAGTGGTTAAAGGTTACATTTTCGGTTACAGTTTTTATGTCTGTTTAAAACAGCTAGTGTTTTCACGTCAACTTCGATATCAAGTAATCTGTTTAAAAATTAAATTTAATCTTCAACTGTAGTGAACGCACTTATTTGGGATAATTACAATTATAAATGTTCTCTTAACAAGATTTAAACACTGAAAATTATATCAAAGCAGATAATCTTATGACCCGGGTATGGTCTGGTGATGTGAGCTTATTTTTCGGCAGTACGATTTGTTGCTGGAGATTTAATTTTTAAGCAAATTACTTGATAACCAAGTTGATGTGAAAACCCTGTCATGATACAAAAAATAGAAGGTGGTGCAATGCGTCGCTTGTCAAACAAAAAATCTTAATGTGACGACACAGTAGTGCAATGCGTCGCTTCTTAAACAAAAAATCTCAATGTGACGACTCAGACTCACAAATTTGTATTTGTTAACATTTTTAAAAATGTTTGCTTCGGTAACCAAAATAAAAAGGAATTAAAAATTCAACAGCCGAGTTGATATAGCCCTATACGTCCGTCTGTAGCTACTAAATTTGAGCAACTAAATTTGAAATTTAGACTCCTATTATCTGCCCTCAGATCAAGCTACAATGAAAAATGTGAATTAACTTCCAAAATGTTTAAGATATCGATCTCAAATTTAAAACTTACATTTATATTTGCAATATCTATACTCCCTCTAATTTTTATAAAGGATAATAAAAAGCCGTGTTAAGAAAATGTTGCTTTTTTAAAATTTGTTTTGGTATGTCTTCACGAATATATTTTCCTAAAAGCTGATTTTCGAAGTCGGATTTCTTAAATTTGCCCGTGTAAGTCCTAGCATAGGCCGTACGCAACCATGCAAGCTCTTTCTTAACAGAAGCTTTACGAAGAACGGTAACAATTTTTGAATGAAATGCGACTATCGAAACTTTGTATTATATTTGCAAAGTATGTATGACCAATTTTTAGCTATATTTTTTTCCTTGAGGAAATGTATAGCTCTATTCCTTTATCAAAAAAAACTGGAAAATTTGTTTGTTTTGATTTCGTGATTGTGTACCCCAAATCTATCAGAAACATCACATTTCAGCCGCTCAGTTTTTTGTCTGTGACATAGTGATGATTTCAAACCTTAAATTCCACTTTAAATAAATTAAATTAACTGTTTACTGATGTTGCTAAGTAGTAACCAAACCGTTTATAAGTTATTTAAATTTAATTTTGTCTTACAGGTTCTTGGCGCAACTGTTGCTTAAAATCGTGGTGCAGGCATGGCGACCAGCGATGACGAGCCGATGCACTTGTATGAAGTGTTTCAAAACTGTTTCAATAAAATAGCAAACAAGCAACCCACGGGGACAGTTGGCTCTGACCGTGGAGGCGGAGGCTACCATTCTCCTTACGGCGGCCTTGGCGTTGAAAATGGGATGTACCCAAGCGATTTTAACTCGTTACATGAGGGCAACAACACCGGCGGAAACAATCGTTTTTCGAATGCCACTACCGTTGATCAGTACTTCGATTCCGGAGCTGCGTCGAGCAGTGCGGGCTGGTACCAATCACAGATGAACAGCGGTAACAACTATATGGGACAAACTACTTATCAGAATAACACGCCATTGACCTCTCATCAGTTGGATCAGCAAGTTCACAATTCAGATGGGTTAACGGCTGGCACAAGCCTTGGAATGAACATGGGCGGTGGTGAAAGTGGCCACGGTATGCATAGCCCAGTATCCACATCTCTGCCGCCGATGAGTTCGTTTCGAGGCGCTAGCATTGGGGGCCCAGCGCCGGCAGCGGTGCATTCGCCAGCCGTTTACAATTCTCCGCAGGCGCACAATAACCAAACCACAGTACAAGCACAGCATACTTCACTCTCGACGGCTGGGCCGCATGCGCACGCACAACATGGTCATCATTCGCTCAATCACTCCTCCCATCCCCATGCACATTCCCATTCTCATCACAGCAGCCAGCAACACAGTCCTGCAGTGCAGAGTGCGGCGGATGGCTTCGGCGCTAACGTGAAAGTGGCTGGAGCTGGTAATTCGGCTGCATCACTGCGTCAACAGATGTACATGTCGGCTGCTGTCGTGGCTGATCAAAGTATTAGTAGCTTCAGCTCGAACCCATCGACCCCCGTCAACTCTCCACCACCCCTGACCCAGTCGGGAGTAGTAGGTGGTGATGTGACTGCCGCCGCCGCTGTTGCTGGTTCAGCTGGATGGGGGCACTCTGTATTAAACGGCGCCCCCAGTTCGAACTACGCTAACGACATGGTGCCCGTATCAAGTTTACACACTATGGCTTCTGTGTTTCAAGGTGTGCGCATGGAGGAACGACTGGACGATGCACTCAATGTACTGCGAAATCATTGTGAACCGGAGATATTGGCAAACGTTGTGAACCCATCGCTGACTTCAATGGACAATATCGATACCCTATCTTCCTTTGTGCCCAATTCACCATCGCATCTTATTAGCGGCAGCTCGGCTGGCAGTGCGTCGGCGGCGCATGACGTTTTGTCCATGGGTGCATCCGGTGGTGCTGGTACATCAGCGAATATCAAAATGGAGCGCAACGCTTCCACTTCGGGCACATCAAAACATGCTAAAAAACGTAAGGAACAAACTACTTCCGCCGCCGTAACAGGGGCAGGTGTGTCTACCACGTCTAATTTGGCCAGTCTAGATATGAACGACACTAAACCCACAAGCTCGATTGAGTCATCGAATACCGCACAGCAATTGCAACAGCTCTCGCAGGGCGCGAAGGGATCAAAAAGACCTCGCCGCTATTGTTCTTCGGCTGAAGATGACGATGACGCGGAGCCAGCAGTTAAGGCGATCCGCGAAAAGGAACGGCGTCAGGCTAACAATGCTCGCGAACGCATTCGAATACGTGATATCAATGAGGCGCTCAAGGAGCTGGGTCGAATGTGTATGACACATCTGAAATCTGATAAGCCCCAAACAAAACTGGGCATTCTTAATATGGCCGTCGAAGTAATCATGACCCTTGAGCAGCAGGTGCGTGAACGTAATCTGAATCCCAAGGCAGCATGCTTAAAACGGAGGGAAGAGGAGAAGGCCGAAGATGGACCCAAGTTGAGTGCGCAACATCACATGATACCACAGCCGCCTGTTGGAGCCGTCGTCGTCGGCGGGAGCAGTTATCACAGCCAGCCTTCACAACTTGTGCCGCCGCCGTCACAGCAAAACATCAGTGGCATGACCATATCCTTACCTGCCAATCAGGCCGCCAGCGGCGTGCTACCACCACACTTGCAACAGCAGCAGCAGTCACAGCTCGGACATGCCCAGCTTCCACAATAGCATGCACCCAGTAGCAGCAACGTCCCAAAATCGCCCCTCTCTTCCATAACAACTCAATTGATCCAAGACTCCTCCAAGTACTCAACGAACTTTGAACTGGAACATCAGCTTTTAAGCAATCTATTCTTACGTTGTCGTCCGACCCAAACCCATCATAAGACAATTCCATCATCTCCCCTGCAGCATTCAGATCATCGCCCCCACCCATTCTAGCCCTCGTCATTCTGAGGAGATTTGTCCATGATTGAAACAAATGTATATATGTAGCCTGTTCCACCATAATGTTTTACCACGCAGGATCTGATATCGGTACTTTTACCATATTTTTCGTTATGATTTGTGTTTCCGATTACATCTATAATTTCGTGCGATATCACAGTAGCCATATTTTTATATATAAAAAATACATGCATACATAAATAATATATAATTAACTATAAGTAGTTTTATTTTTAAACCGAGCCCATTTTAAACACACACATATAGTCTTACGCGGTATTCCCCCAAATATCTAAAGAAGTATGAAGTGTCTGTGCATGTTCATTATTTTATATCAGATTGTGTTAAAATGTTCTTAAATAATCGAAGAGGAGGAAATCCCACACCAGGCAAAACAGTACACGCATACATAAACTAGAAGGAAATAATCGTTAATTAAGATTAAATGCTAACTGTTGTATTAACTTAAGGCTTCGAAGAAAACTTTTAACATGGTTATCAATTATGTAATTTGATAGGGTAGGGTAAAATTAACTGGAACTTTGAAATGAAGCCATTGTATTATTGCCTTCAGTATGAATCTTACTGATACGAGGTAATGTGTAATTCATTTTACATCTAGAACACATCTAACTTCAGCAGACTGTCCAATGTTGGAGCTTCCCCCGCTCGATTGCATTTGTCAGCCCATTGAAGACGTTGTGCAAATATTTACTTGTACCTTTTTCACAGTTTGGTAATTTTTACAGATAATAAATAATAACATTTGTATATCTTGTTAATAGTAAAGCATTTTGGTTCGCAAAATTGTATCTTTATTTTAATCGTGCATATTCCTCACACATTTCAAAAATATAAATTGTATAGATATATGTATGTATTTCTTAGTACACAATGGCTGCCACGCCGATAACGATAAATAAATGAGGCAACATATGAAAAACTGTGTAAAACTATTATTTTCCTGTGGCACTGAACGTGAAGGCGAACAGAAAAGTCCAACGCAGATTAAAGATATGGTTTTGCTCGTAAGGTTTCTCAGGGCCAATTGTTTGACTTTTCTTCAGTTCGAACGTCAATTTAATCAAAGAAAAGCTGTTTTAACTCTAAAAACCAGTACGAAAATGTTGCAACATATATCAAAAGCTTTAAAAAGCTAGATTTTAAAAGCAAATGATAAAAAACATGTAAGTAATGCCCGGTTTTCAATGTAGCGCATTCTTGCGTTCCTGCATTCTTGTGTCGAAAGCTGCTTTCCTGCCATACAAAAATCATAGCGGCTAGTTCAAGTATTCGAAAAGTTTGCGTGCTGTCTGAAGTTCTGACTCTGAACCAAGGCTGCAAACCTGTAAAATTTTCATCAAGGTTCGGTCCGGAGGTTCGAAACCGTGGTAAAGTGTAAGGTTCGGTTCGCGGACCGGTTCCTGTACTTATCAAACCCAAGGTTTTGGTTCGAGTCTGGGTTCATAGATTGTTAAATAGTTGACAAATTTTTGCCTCAACATTCGGCCAAAATTTAGACATATATTTGATCAGGAAAACGCGTCCAGATTACCAATCTATGTATGTGAGTCGTCAAGTCGGCTGGATCACAATCCTTATTATTATCATTCATAGGTGTTCTAAAAAGTCTTTCAAAAGTGCCTGGTCTTTGTATTTTGGAAGCCTCACCTTCTACGTACATACCCACCAAGCATTTTATAAAATTTCTGATCACATTTAAGCCTTTTTTGAGTCCTCTGAGAATATGGTGCCCAAACCGTTTTTCTCAGTTTTAACTCAATTTCGAGTCATATTTTCAATCATTTGCGAGTCTTTTTCTAATCGTATTTCAAGAAATCACGTTTTGAGCATATCCAAGAATCATTTCCGAGTCTTCTTTAGATCTGACATGAATTTAACCTTCAAGAGCTCAAATAGGACTCATCAGGGCGATTCTTGTTAAAATGATCTTCCAAATGCATTTGCTTTCCCCTTTTCCGACTTTACTTACAATTTTCTTTCTTCTCGAAATCGCAATATATTTCTAAAAAGCATTTTTAATTATCAACTCAAGCGATTCTGTAGTATATATGTACTATAAAATAGTTTTTTTCGGTCATAATATTGAGAAAACGAGAAAAGATCTTAAAAAATTGACTTAAATGATTGTTTGAACCGAACCTTTTTTTTGAATACAGAGGGTTCGGTTCGGGTTCAGGTTCGAGGATCAAATATTTGAAAGGTTCGGTTCATGGTCCGGTTCGAAGAACCCGGAAAACCCGAAACGAACCGGTTCTTTCGGGTTCGGTTTAGGACCGGTTTGCAGCCTTGGTCTGAACACAATGTGAACAGTTTTTCGCAGACTGTTATCGCATTTGCCCAGTTTGTTCTTGAAAGGCAAATGTAAGAACAAACTATGGCAAGCCTGTGATGCTTGTCTTAGTAATATTAATTACTAGGATGTTTGTAAATCAATTTTGATGTAAAATAAAGTGGAAAAATATTGTTTTATATTTTAAAGAATCTTATTTCGAAGTGGTTACCGAAGAGCCTCCTTCAAAGAAAGCAGGCAGTCGTCCACGAGTGATTAGATCTATAAGCCAGGACGACACCTTCAAATGAATAACAAAATTGTGAGAGCAAATGATTGCGCAGATAATATCCAGGAGTTCGAAAGCCAGTTTGTTGAAGCTAAGTTGCGGGGAAAATGCTCAAATGTTCGTATCCAATATCAAACTAATGAGGGCCTAGTAAAAGGTAAATCTGGACAAGACGCCGGTTTGGCGCTATTTTGGTATGATGAATTTTGTTGGCGTCGCAGAGGTGTATCAATGGCAGAACAGAATTTCAAATCTTGAAGAGTTTAAAATATATGGGTTTTAGCAACCTGTTTGGATTTTAGTCAAAGTATTTGCTTTTAAGCTGGGTCAAGGGTCAATGGTTAATTACACAAGGCAACAAAGTTAGACTTTTTCCACTATATTTAAGGGTTGGTGGTGATTCTAGATGATTTTCTTATGCTAAACACGAAACTGTTTTCAGAAATGGTCCATCACGACGAGATTTTTAGTAATTTGAGCTTAAAGTTGCAAAAAGAACCTGTTTTGACTCTTTTCAGACGCGTTTTGTGGGCGACCTATACTTCTGTGTTGACTTTCTTTGATATTATCAGAAAGAACTACTCCTTAACTTTGAAATAAACTATCCCAAACATTTCTACGACTTTTTTCAATGAAGATATAGCATTTTTAGTAATTGTATCCGTTTTCACAAAAAATCGATTATATTGATGCTGCCCCAAAGTATGCAATGGGTGTTGTTGATAATTTTCATTGAAATTCTTTAAAAATTACTAGCCCTTTGGACTGTTTTTGTAAAGCATAGTTTTCGGCTGTAGGCAATTTGGGTATGTTTTTATATGTATTTAAAATGGAATACCTTCGTAAAAATAATCGAACATTTCTTTGGAATAGTTTATTTAAAGTTAAGAAATAGTAACTTACGATAATATAAAAAAAGTCGAAACAAAAGTGCCCACAAAACGCGTCTGAAAAGAGTCAAAACGGGCTCTTTTTGCAACTTTAAGCTTAAATTACTAAAAATCTCGACGTGATGGACCATTTCTGAAAAGAGATTCGTGTTCAGCATACGAAAATCATCTAGAATCACCACCAAACCCTTCAATATACTGGACCTTGTTGCCTAGTGTTAAAATTCAATACAATCAACACAATTCAACAGAGATAACTCAACATTATTGGGATAGCAATGGTATGTCAGGACAACGCTGTTTCGGAATTGACCACAATTCACGCATCAGCAGACTTGTTGCTGTCACACTTCAACCACTTGCAAATAGCGCTATATGTAATCCACAATTGGTGAATAATGGCTTGAGAATTCCACTTATGTGAAAACCAGCCTAAAATTTATCTGTGAGCTTACAGCCTGAAATTATGCTATGGGTTTAAAGGTGTTACCAATTTTAGTTGTGGGTTTAGCTACTGCCAGCTTTAATGCAAAAACTTTGAATAGCTTAAAATCTATTTGAAACAAAACCCAATCGTAGACAAAGATGACTCGACCACAGCTAGTGCCATATTGGACATCATGAAAATGAAAGTGCAGTTAATGCCTTTATCCGGATTGAAGTTGACTAAATATACATAATATTTTGTAACTATGTACAAATGGAGCTCAAGCAGATGACAAAGTATATAAGAAAACAAATTATGAGTTTATTTATGTTTTAGTATTCACGTGAATTAGTCCGAATAACACAAAACAAAATGAAAATTTGTGCCTGGCCAAAAGGAACTAATCTACAGATATATTTAAGATAATGTCATTGAAGACTGATGCCTTTTTTATTATTTTTATACCCGTGCAAATATATTATATGTAACAGGCAGTATCTATATTCTTGATCAGCATCAACAGCCGAGTCGATATAGCCCTGTCCGTATGTCTGTCTGTCCGTCTGTATGAACACCTAGATCTTAGAGACTAGAAGAGCTAGAGCAACCACATTTGATATGTAGACTCCTATTGTCTGCACGCAGATCAAGTTTGATTCAAATTTTTGCAAGCCCACTGCGCCCCCCCCCCAAAAAAAATTAGTTGTTTTACGATTTGTAGCCATTGAGTTACCGAATAAAAAAAAGAAAGAAGTTTTAAAAAATATTCATTCGTTTTCATCTTATGACCAAAAACCGTGTACCAAAAACAATTGCGAATACTAGGTAGCTTCCCGGAGCGCGTTGCTACGCCCTCTTTAGGGCCGTTTTCTCATGTTGGTGTTTTTGCAAGTCTAGGTGGATTTGCTGCATTTGCTTTGCTCATGTTCAATGCTAACCATCTAGATGAATTTCGTAGCAATCTACTTCACCCTCATTGATTT